>VYZV01013003.1:156465-188556 GCA_013401275.1 Pandion haliaetus
CCCGCTTTTGGTGTCCCCCCCCCCAGGCCGGGGGGGCCTGGATGCGGCCGGGGGGAGCACAGCCTCGCTAGAGGGGAAACCCGCACGCAGGTAAGGAGCCAGCGAGGATTTATTTTCAACTTTAGGCTTTTTCTACCTTTTTACCGGGGCAGGAGCTGCGGGGGGGTGGGGTTGTGCCCCAGCAGTGGGACCAGCCCCCAGCCCCGGTGGGAGGCTGTGGCGGCTTTCAGAGGACACAGGGGGAAGGTTTGGGGGTACAAAGCCGCGTGTGGGGGCTCACCGACCCAGCAGGGTTTGGGAGAGGCAGGTAGGAGCATCCAAGGCTTGGGGGGTGATGGCGTTGTGCAGCCCCCACGGCCCCTGCGCTGGCGGTGTGGAGATATGCGTGAGCTCCCTGTGTGCTCAGGATGCAGCAAGCTCTCAGGGTTGCAGCCCCTTAAAATGCTCTTGGGGAGGTTTGAGGGGGGCTGTGCTCCCCCCCGGCAATAAATCATCCTCCCCCAGCATTTCTCACGCACACGCTTTTCTACGGTCCCGCGCTACCCGATGGATCAGCGGATCTTAAAACTGTCTTTTTGGTGCCCCAGGTCCTTGGCACAGGCTGGTGTTTCAGGATGGACCCGCTCTTCCCTGCCCATATTTTGGAAGACCCTGACCTGAGAAAGCTGCTGAACGACTCCTCCATGCTGAACCTGAGCTTTCTCCCCAGTAACTGGTTCAACAACGGCACGGGGGACAGCTTTCTGCCTTTGAGCATCAAGATCACCATTGTGGTTGTCTACTCCATTGTGTGCATTGTGGGGCTGGTGGGCAACTGCTCCGTCATGTATGTGATCGTCAGGTAGGACACGCAGGCAACACGCCAGGGAGGCTCTGGGGCGGGCTGTGAGCGGGGCAGGCCATCCCCCTGAAATCCCTGCTGTGGGTAAAGCGAGGCAGGCACTTCCCTGGAAATCGCGATGTGCTTTAGAGGTAATGATGTGGCATTTGTTTTATTGTTTTGGTTTTATTTGTTTTTCTCCCTTCCTAGGCTGTGATGGAGGTTCCCACCAGCTTTCAGCTGCCCTCTGGTGCCTCCTAAAGTTTAACCCAGAGAATGGAACAGAGTGATCAGATCCGCTCAAAAAAAAAAAAAGGGGGGGGGAAGCTTTTTTTACAAACTGCCAGGCAGGGAGCTGGATGTCCTCAGGGAGGGCAAAGTGCTGGGAGCATCCTGCTGCCAGGGTGTGCCTGATCTTTAACAGGACCTCTCCCTCCTGTGCCGTGTCCAGCACCCCAGCTGCGGTTGCAGGTGCTGCTCCATCTGGGAGCTGGTACTTTCCAAAGCTGAACCTCGTTGCAAGGAAAGGGCCTTCTGGGAGGCTCAGTCTTACTTTACAGGGGAAAAAAAATCACAAATATAGCTCTTCCAACTCTGGAAACTATAGACGTAAATCAGATGTGACAGGATGCTGCAGAGTTGAGGGCAATTTCTCTGGCTCCTCACGCTGAAGTCGGGAGAGCAGGGGGACCTCTGCAGAGGGACAGAGCACGGAGCATGCACCGCTCCAGCAGCACTGTCCAGCCTTCCTGCACACTGCTGGCATTTTAAGTGTCCCTGTCTGGTTCTGCTGTGGTCCAAGCCACCCTATTTCCTGCAGTCGGAAACCTTGTTCTTCCCTGTAAGTACCAAATAAGTTTATGCAACCTTTAGGGCTGTGATTCTGTGTCAAACACCAGCAACCCCCTTCTGATCTCTGTACCCTGTATGTTAAGGAGTGAGCTTCCATTTCGTACACATCTCGGAACAGATTCCTGGTGCAGGTGGATGCTGCCAAAGACGGGGTGAATTGTTCTCCTCCAACAGAGGATGCAAATCTCTAGCAGGTTTTCAGACACTGATGAGATTAAGTATTGCTCCTGCCAGGAGCCCTGCTGCTTCCAAAGCATCTTTCCCTTGAATACACACAACTCAGCTGGGGGAGATGCTGCAAAATTAAGTTTTCAGTATCACAGGTTGGTGAACGGTGGCTAAATCTCTGCTACAAGGGCAAAGTGACATGACTCTTCATTAGACCGCCTGTCCGTGCTCTTCTTGCTGAGGAGTTTATGGCAGGGAGACGGGATCATGTTAGTCCTGGGGAATCTGGAGATGGAGAGAGGAGGTTTGCGGTGCAGCAGTACCATGTTTGGAGAGCTCATGTTTCTGTTCAGTGTAGTTAGTAGCAATGATTCAAGTAGGCACGGTGTTTGTGGGTGTGTGTAAGTGTGGTAGAGTAGTGAGTCTCTGTGAGTGAGAAGTCTCTGTCCCACAGCGATGCAGGTCCCTGGGAATGACTGAGCTGGTGTGCAGGCAGGGGAAGGTAGTCCATGCCCCATGCGTGAACCTTAGATGTGTGTCAGAAGGAGAAGATTTGGCAGTGTGCATACAGAGGACCCTGTCTGCAAAGGTCTCATGGGATGTGGACAGCAGGACCCTGCTGGCCCCTGCCCAGGGCCATGGCCAGTGTGTCACCAAGAATATGAACGTCCCAAACCAGCATCCCAGTCAGGGTGGTGGATGTGTGTGCCGTGGCTATGCAGGGTCACACTTCCAAAATGGTGTCTTCGGTTCCACTCCTGTTTGGCTTTGATACATTTCAGTTGGGTAAATGGGACCCAAGAAAAGAAAAGGGGGATTTAGCACTGAAATTTCCCCTGGAACTTAACTTTTTTTTGTGTCTTCTGGTTTTAAGCAATTGAAAACTGAAGACTGGTGTCAGCCCCATCTCCCCCAGGCCTTTTCCACTTCTGTTTCCCCTTTATTCAGTAAATCCTTACATATATATAGAAGAGCCAACAGACTTTTTAATTATTTGGGTACTCCTTTTTGGGGATTCACTTCAGTTTTTTCAAAAAAACCCTTCTATATGAGCCTGGAGGGACCCCATGAATAATGTGTGCTGGGGAGGTTATAACTGAGCTAGAGCACGTGTAGAAGAACCTGCTGTTTCCCCTGGTTCTCCCCATCAGTTTCTCCTGGGAGCTCAGTACTGGCTGAGACTAACACTCAGAGAAATGACCCTTCTTGGTTTGGTGAGTAGCTGCAACTTTTGGTTATCTCTGCCCAGGATTTTTCTCTCCTTGCTCTGCCTGTTAAGGTCAGGAGCAGGTGTGGTGATAAACTGGACTCAGTATCTCAAACTCTTGACCCTGATCATGTATGCAGATTCATGCAGAGCTGCCAAATTAGTGGCCATGCAAGGAGGATGTTGATGACCTCCCAAGTGCAGGTTTTTCTCCCCAGACTGGGGCATTGGTGCTTCTGGGCTTCTTGTCTTAAAGAGCATCTTTTTTTCAGTAGGTTGAAAGTTGGTTGCTGGTAAGTCAGCATGGGGTTTTGGGACTCTTAGTGATACATCTCTTCCATTAATAGGAAAAAGACTGGCAAACCCTCTGTGCTGCACCCCTACCATCTGTAGGTATGGTGCACCCTACAAAAGCTGTTTTTTTTTCTTTCCATGCTTATATTTCACCAGGGATAACCAGACTTCAGCATGCTACACAACCTGTAAGAAAAGTGTATTATCTTCCACAAAAGGAACGGTACGGTGATGTAGACAGTAATTGTTTCCTGTTTTAGAGGGAGTTGGGAAATACAAAGACTCAAATATCAGCACTCGAGGAAATTGGAGGCATCGGGAAGGCTTGTTTTTCTGTTCCTCTCGAAAGAGTTTTTTGCAGCACTGAGAGAAAAGTTTAAAATCTCCTAGTATTTCACAAAAATACAAATTCAAAGCCTCCTCTTGGTTTTCGCCTCTATTGCAGAACCCAGCCTACACCTCTCATATTTGGAGTGATTTAACATTTGGAATGATTAATTTATAGAGACGGTCATCATGTGACTGTCAATCCCCTTCTAATGTTGAGCAGTGCTAATTGGATAAGACCAAGAAGGGCTCTTGTCAAGAACACAATTTCCTGGACAGTAAAGGGCCTATTGTGGAAACCTGCCTTGTCTGCGGCTTTGTTCTGCTTGCTCATTGTGGAGTTCCTTGCCAGTGGAGATAATGCCTCCCCTCCCTCCTTCTGCTGTTTGCGCTCTTCTGCATATATTTCCTGTACTGCTTTTTAATGAGTGCGAAACGAGTTGAAGAGCACAAGGCAGAGAGGGTTTGGGGGGAGAGTGGGGGAAACCAGGCTGCTGAGGTCCCTCTTACCTAGTAACTGAATGCTGCAAGGCTGGATGCCCGACAGCTCTGGTTTTAGGAAGAAAAGTGAAGGGGAAGGAGGATGTATTGTTCTTACAACGGCCCCGGGGGTGGCTGGAGATGATGCTGACCCAGGTTTTGCTGCATGGGGTGTGACAGAGACCCCCAAGCCTCCACCGGGTGCTGGTGTGCCAGGGAAGGGACCAGGGACGACATGAAGCTTCTGGTTCAGGAAGTCCTCTGTTGTCCCCAGCTCCATCATGCTGCTACGATGCTCAGCAGCAATGATCCGGAGGATGCCCTTCCTTAGTGTTGGCTCTGCTTGCCTGGATCAGGCCCTTGTGGGAACGATGCCTTGTTTCTAGGGCACTTCTCTTTGCCGTGGCAGCTTTCTGCTGGGAGCCCAGCAAAGTACTGGGGATGCTCAGCTCTCCCTATTGAAGAACATTGTTTCAGAGCATTTTAAGCAGCTGTTTAGACAGATTAGGGCTGTCGGGCCCCTGCACTTCCATTTGCTGCTTCCAGGTGAAGCTTTAGGAGGAGGGATGTGATGGGGAGGTGCCTGTGCCTGGTGGCTGCCTGAGGATGGCTGTGCCAGCTGTTATTTTGCTTGAAAACTGCATCAGTCCCTGAGAATAGGGGTGAGGGCAGCTGGCTGTGATGAGACAGGGAAACTGAAGTTAATTATGACACTGCAGAGATGCTGATTTCTTAATAGAAAGCTTTCTAAGGGAAAAGCCTCGACCAGCTGTGTGTCTTGGAGGTAAAATTGAGTGAGTATTTAATGCGGCGTGGACCCGGTGGACACCAGTGGGACCATCTGAGCCCTTGGCTCTCTCCAGATTAGCCTCTTCTAGTTTTCCCCGGCACAAAAGAAATACAAATGCTGTAACTTGTAGAGAAGGGAAGCCCACACCAAGGGCTCTGTGCTGTGCAGAGTGTTTGGAGCTGGGGGAGGATGGCAAGGTGAGCAGGAGGGGGACCTGCTGCAAAGGGCAGGTCTGCAGCTCCCCAGTTTCCAGGTCCCCATGAGCCCAGGTGAGCTGGGCACAGCCACAAGGCTCATAACAGCCATGTGTGGCCCCTGCTAATGCAGCTCCTGCAACTCCAATGTGTGCTGGAGGGCTCTTGTTTTCCCCTGGCTTTGGTGGGATGAGTGAAAGGGAGTTACCCGTGTGCAACAGTAATTCTGTGATGTTTAATGTGGGACTTGGTTCCCAGTGCTTTCCAGGGACGGGGCAATTCCCAGCAGCATTTAAAACATGAGCAGTTCAGCAGAGGCAGATCCAGCACATGAACAGGGATGAGAGCATCTTGCTGCAGGATGGATGCTGGTGAACACCCTCCGTAGACCAAAGCACTGCTCCTGATGGCCGTGTGCCTGCTCAGGGTTGCACGAGCATCCTTGCGAGTGCCCGGGCGAGTTGCAGAGGTTTTGGCAGCCGCAGCCACCCAGCCACTGCCCTCGGCATGGCAGTGATGGAGACCGTGCAGTGTCCCCATCCATGCTGGTCCCCAGAGAGCACCTTGAAGAGGGAGGGCACCAGTGTCACCCAGGCACGGCAGTGAGACTCAAAGGGCAAGAAAATCATCTGTCCCAAAGTGTTGCTGCTCGCCCTGGCTGGCGGCAGACTCCTTAACCCCTGTTAATCAGTCACCATCCTGCCAGGTAATAAATAGGCTTTTATGTGCTGGTGTTGCTGTCTGCTTTTGCTGTAGTGTCTAGCTTCATAGTCCAAACTGATTTAAATTTGTCCTTAAATTTGTCCTCTCTGTTTTTTTTTCTGCGGCCTGTTGAACTATTAAGAATAAACTGGCTTGAATTGGGTAATTTCAGGATGAGGGGGCTCTGAAAAGGTGATCAGAGCAGCAGGGACACAGAGAGCATGGTGTGGGTGTATGGCTGGGAGGACACAAATCACGATGGTACGTGCCAGATCAAATATCAGCTTCATAAAACCTGTGGGCTAAGAGCTAGTCGGGAGCAGTGAACTGGTGCTGATTTCCACTGTCAGAGAGTGGGAGCAGCTTGGCAAAAATCCTCCCTGAGCCTTTTCCGCTCTGTTTTGCTTTCCTGTGTGTGTCCAGGGAGGGTGGCGAAGGTTGTCACTGATGCCAGGGTGTGGGGTGGGAACGGAGGGAGCTGCTCAAGGTGAACAGCACTGTCTGCATCCTGATTAGCTGGAGCTACGAATATCAAAATCAAGAGGCTCCAAGAGGCAGAGAGCTCCTGGAGATAATGCTTTTTGTTCCCCAGGGTCAAAGGCTTTGCTGCGGTCCCTCTGCCCCTGGTGGCTGCAGCCCCACTTCGGGTTGCAGTTTGGCTGCAGCCGGCTGGTCCTTAGACCTGGGGCATCTGGAGCTGCTTGCTGCCCTGCAGCCTTGTGGTGGCTGGGCAGAAGGGAGGGGGTGATGCTAAAACAACGGGTTTGCAGCTCACCCTGAGGCTCAGCCAGGGACCAAATCCGTCCTTGTGAAAAACAGGACCTCAAAGCCAAGAATGTGGAAGAGCTGTTTCCTACCCATCTCCTCCTCTTCCAAACTGTGTTCCCCTTGCTGAAGCAAGGTAACGCTGCTTGAGGTCCACTTAGCAAAAAGGAGGGGAAGGCTGAGTGCTGAGCTGATATCCAGATGTTTTTCCTCTTAGGCTTCAGCAGCCGGGAGAACGGGAGAGCAGAGCAAAGTGGTTACTTTTGTGACAAAGGTGGAGCTGGATGGAGAGCTGAGAACCGCCCTGTGGGAGATGCTCCATTAGGAAATTGCCTCTGTGACCAAGTGGCTCAGCAGGGAGCTAATGTCCTCCATGGAGGCCACAGGCTTATCTGCATCCGAGCTGTGCCATGGGGGGGGGGGGGGGACTTAGGTGCCTCCTAAAGCCAGGGAGTTTAATTTATGTTTTTTTTGTACAGATTAAGAAAGAGAACACTCTCAGTTCCCGGAGGAAAAGAAAAAGAGGTTAATCCACAGAGAAGTGATTAATTGATTTTTGTTTGTACTGAACATTCTGGAAATGTTTGGGAACATTGGTTGTTTGGGATAATGGCTGTTGGCTCTCAGTGTGCAGAGAAAGTGGAGCTAGAAGTAATTAATTAGGTGTAAATTAATTTCCCCACCTTTCAAGAGCACAAAATCAGCCTTAAAATCCACTTAAGGTGGGTTGAAGGAGGTAAGTGGTGGGTCAGCTGCCCCAGTATGTCCCCGTGTCAGAGCAGCGAGGCACGCAGCTCTGCCGTCACCTCGGAGAGAGCAAGGAAAGAGGCAGCAGAGAGGGATCCATGCATTGGGGGAGAGCAGATTTTGCAGGGCTGGGCTGAGCAATTGCACCTGGACTCTGAATTCTTGCTGAGAAGCATCTTGGAGGAGAGGGGCCGGTGAGGTCTCTGGGGTGGAGGGGTGCAGGAGGAAGCTGAAGGTTTGCAATCTGCACACCCCAAGCTCAGGGTTAGCTGAGATGCCCCAAACTTCTCACTGTGCTGGGGACAGGGGTGTGTATAGATGCAATGTTGTCCTCCATGGATGCTGGATGGGTGGTAGGAATGGGTGGATTGCTGCTTGTTTCTCCCACTGGTCAATTAAAAAAACCCCAAACAACCTTTAATTTTTTCTGTTTTACAGTAAAGCTGCTCATCATTGTTCAAAAATGCAGTTGTTATTCCCTCAAGTTTATAACATCAGAAAGGCCATCAGGGTTAGAGGCATGTTCATGAGTTGCCTCCAAGTCCAGTCCTCCTGGAAGAATGGACTGGAACAAACTTGACCTTCGGGAACCTTGGGTGAGCCCAGCCAGGTCTGTGGTATGCAGAGGAAGACTACAGCTCTCAGGAGACCTTTGCTAACATGGTCTTAGGTGACAGTAATTTCCTGAAGCCTGAGCTGACGATACTTATATTTGTGTGGGCTGATAAAGAGCAGTGATTTCATTTCTTAATTTTAATTACCCCCCCTGCTGACCTAGAGGGGAAAGTGTCTGAATCCATTCACAGACTCATCTCATGCTCCCTGTGTGCATTGCCTCATTTATGCCAACTGCAAGAATTCAAACAAAAAGGCAAAACTTGCCCACCCTGAGATGCTGCTGCTCTGGGGTTGACAGCACTGGAGCCTGTCTGTTTGTGTAATTCTGCTTAGGAAGTCCCAGAGCTTTAAAGCCCTGGCAGCTGCCTGGTTGTGTTTTGCTTGTTCATCCCTTCACAATAGGAAAGAAACTGGTATTTTTCCTCTACTGCTTTTGGATATATAAGTTTATCTGATCTGGGCTAGCTTTCTAAGAACCTGCTGTCCAGAACCTGGCTGCTGTGATTTGTGGACCAGGAGGTGCCTGACTCAGGCTTATGTGGGGTCCTCAAGTGTTTTAGATCAATGTTGACCTGCTCCAAGAACTTCCCTTGGCTTTCAAGATCAAATGTTTGATCGTTCTTGCTTTCTGAAGCCATTTTCAAACATCTGACTTCTAATACAAGCACAGCTTAGAGCTCTAAGAGGGGTAAAAAAATAGAGTTTATATTCTGGATTGTGGATCCCCTGGCTGTTATTCTTGCAAACCTGGCTACGTCACCATATGTCTCAACAGAGTTCAGAGTGTGGCAGTGATAATGTTCCTCCAAGCATTCAAATAATCAAGAACTGAAGCTCAGATCATTGGCGAGGGCAGGGGGGCGGGGGGGGGGACACANNGTGTTTGCTGTTCTAAATCGATTTGACAAAAGGCTTTTTGGGTCAAATCAGACCCCGTAATATTCCAACACATATCAAACTGCAAATAGTGCGGTAGTATATGGGTTTAAGTGTTACCCTCAAATGAACTTGCCCTCTGTTAATAACACACATCATAGTCTGCCATTTCTGGCAACATTTCTGCAAAAGCCATTAGTATAGTAAATGATAGATGAGCTGTAGTTTTAAAATTGTACCTATCTGTGCTCTTATTTTGCCCACGAGAGGAACATCCTGGAGCTGAAATGTTAGATTCAGTCACAGAGTCACTGTTGAGTTTCCATTTCTGCAGACTCTGCATGTATCCTTGGGTAGGTGATCACATCTTTCTTTGCATCATTTCCCATGTGTAAAAAGGTGATGATTACCATTAGAGCAAGGTGAATCTTCTTTTGGGGCAGTCAGTTCATGTGATAAAAGTAATATAGAAATGACAAAACCCCTTTGAAGTAGAGTTGACTCACGACTTTATCTGCAAACTACCCCTTTTTTTAGAAAGATCCATTGTGACATTTTGATTTCTGATACAAACCTCATTCCTCACCAGTTTTTAGCTGCCACTGGTCAGGGCTGGCCATCTTTCCCATTCTGATTTTTTAGCTCACATTAGCCATGGTCTTTGGCTATGAGTCCATGCAAAATGGCTGATCAGCTTACCCCTGGGCCATATGATGCCTTTCAAATCAGCTTACTGGGTAAAGCTCTTACCAATATCTATAATAATGAAGCCATATGTGATGAAATCCTAGATTAGCCTTACTAAAGTCATTTTTCAAAAAGTACGTTCTGAGTTGACAACCTCAGGCTTTTGTGGTCCCCGCTTGCAGTCTAAGGAAATAAGCTTCTCCTGCCCGTGAAACTGATTGTGAAGGCACCATTTGTATTGTCGTAGGAGCTGGGTTGAGCTGTGTGTTGATAAGCATGTGGGAGGTAGAAAGGAAAGGGTGGTGTTCAATCTCTTGTTACATAAGAAAAACACAGCATCGCCTTCCTGAAGTGGCAGAGTGCCCTCTTCAGTAGACTTCAACACCTTACCCGTCACGGTCAGGTGGAGCTCTAACCATTGCTCATTGCTACATTGCAGATTCACCAAGATGAAGACAGCAACCAACATTTACATCTTTAACCTTGCTCTGGCTGATACCTTGTGCCTGATGACCTTACCCTTCCAGGGTACGGACACGTTCCTGGGCTTCTGGCCCTTTGGCAATGTCCTCTGCAAGATTGCCATCTCTATAGACTACTACAACATGTTCACAAGCACCTTCACCTTGACGATGATGAGCGTGGACCGCTACATTGCTATCTGCCACCCTATCAAAGCACTAGACATCCGCACTCCTCACAAGGCCAAAGTGGTGAATGTCTGCATCTGGGCGCTGGCTTCTGTCTTTGGCATCCCAGCAATGGTGATGGGATCTGCGGAGAATGAAAACAATGGTCAGTAAAAATGCATCCAATGGGTGGGAGGTGTTGGTGGCCAGGAGAGCCCATGGGCTTGGGGAGCCATTGGAGAGGGATACCAGTTTCATCAGTGTGGTGAGCTCTCTGCTGTAAAGCCACTTTAACTCTTTCCTTTCTGCCCTTGCCTCTCTGCATCGCTGCTACTGCTTTTCCAGTATTAAACGTGCCCAAACTAAACTGAATGCGCAGATGCTTTTCTTCTTGATAGGGGTTTGCTGATCTTCCTTTCCTTTTTATTTTTTCACTTGCAGAAATTGATTGTCTAATTAAACTCCCTTCACCTGTGGATTACTGGGATCCGGTGTTTGGCATCTGTGTCTTTCTCTTCTCCTTTATGATCCCTGTGTTAATCATCACCATTTGCTACAGTCTCATGATCAGACGGCTCAAGAACGTCCGTGTCCTCTCAGGCTCCAAGGAGAAGGACCGAAACCTGAGGCGCATCACCCGAATGGTCCTGGTGGTGGTGGCAGTCTTCATCATTTGCTGGACTCCCATCCAGATTTTCGTGCTGGTCCAGTGCTTGGGTGCCAAGGCAGAAAGCGAGCTCGAGCTGGCCATCTCCTGCTTCTGCACTGCGCTGGGGTATGCCAACAGCAGCCTGAACCCCGTGCTCTACGCCTTCTTAGATGAGAACTTCAAAGCATGCTTCAAGAAGTTCTGCTTCCCCACCGCCTTCAGGACTGAGCTCCAGATGTCCAACAGGATGTGCAGCATTGCCAAGGACGTGGCCTATGCCTGCAAGAACTCAGAGGGGACTAACAATCCGGCATGACTAGGCATGGAAATTCCCATGGTGGCTGTCGCCCAGCAGAGTCCAACCACCCCCACGTCAGAACTAACTCAGATAACAGCCCTTTAGCAGGACCTCAAAACTGAGAGGCGAGAAACCAAGGAAACAATTTTGGGGGTTGGGAAAACCGGATACTGCAAGAGCATGAAGAAAAAGTGAGCCCATCTGATGCATTTTTAATTCCAGTGCACGCTGCACTAAGGAACGTGTTTGAAATCAGCCCTTTGATTCCTGCGAAACCCTGGTGGTTTGCAATATCATTGAGAATTCAGGAATTAAGGGTTTAAAACAGGCATTGCTCCTGCGACTTACACTTTTGCTGCTGGGAGACAGACAAAATGCAAACTATTCCATTTCTTTTTTCCTCCCTGAGTTGTTTAAGACGCTAACAGCTCACGTGGCTCACCAGGCGCTCATGTGCGGGTTTTATTCCTGCGGCGTCGCTCTGAAATTAAACTTTGCTGAAGCCGAAGTGGGCAGCAGCCATCAGACAAAACCCAAGATCATCTCCAGGATGAGTCATCATGAAGGGAATGATGCAGGGAGGGACAAGAGGGAGCTGATGGAAAGGGAAATTCAAACTGCCCCGTGGCTGGGAGCCTGGGGAGGACAACATCGGCTCTGGCAGATGGGGTCTGCAGTAAAACCCTCTAGTTCGAGAGAGGAGCGGGGTGGTGAGAAGGGTCTGTCAAAACCGATGAATGTAGCTCAGGAGAGGAGGAACATGAGACGGATGAAATGAACACAAATCCTTGTTTACATGCTGCTATTGCTTTTTTTTTTTTCTTAACCCTGTGTTTCCATTGTAATAATGGACAGAATGTGTCTGTATATACCCATCTCTATAGTGCTAGAGGTACAGCTAGCTATATTGTAGGATTTCATCTTGCCAGGCATGCCTTGGGGATCTTCCTCAGTGAGAGGAGGGAGGAATGAAGTGGCCTATGGATACATGTATTTATGTATTGGGGAAAGCCATTTTGGAGAACTCAAAATGGCAGCTCCTCCAGAAGACATGGACATTTCTGGTAGGATGGGCAGCCTAAAGCAGTCCCACCTTCTCCGCATGAGATAAGCAGTGCACAAACCATAAAAAAGGTGGTGGTTTTTTTGTTTTGTTTTGTTTTTTTTAAGATGAAATGAGAGAGCTTGGGAAATGCTGCCAAGGTACCACCCCTCCTGCCAACCATAGATTGATTTTCCTCTCCCAGTAGGCCAAAGCTTTGTGTAAAATGGAATGCCCCGTCATTTCGTTTGATAATGAAAGCATTCCCGAAGAGTTTAACCACTGAGTGCCCTCCATGCTGGCAGGGACAGCAGGCTTGTATTCTCCCTGTGGCACAACAGCCCTTGGAAATGTGGCCAGTGGTGGCCAGTGGTGCTGGTGGGGAAGCAAAGCAATGACCTCCCTTTGGAGACGGGAGGTCAACTCTAAGGTGAGAACCGGCAGCATTGTCCGGACTACAGATTTCATGTGAATATATTTCTTGTGCTCTGGTCTATGAGATTCTGTATTTTCAATGTATTGATTTGCCAATATTTTAATGCTGTCATATTCTTTATAGAAGCTGTATAAAAGAATCCAATGTTATATTTCTATGTAGAGTGTTTCCCTTATGGTTGGGCTTAAAATATAGGTGTAATTCCAGTGTCCCACATATAGGACCCAGATCCCTTGTAAACTGCTCAAGCTGGAAGGATTTTCATGCTGATTAGCATTTGATTGGGAATCTGGAGGGATATCAGAGACAACTTTGCAATTAGCGCTTCCCCTGAATAACATAGGGGGAGGAGGAAATCTGGGCACTTTAAGCACTTTGCAATGGGTTTTTATCCCCAAGCACTCACCAGGAAATCTCATACAACCCCCAAGCATGTGAGGAAGAACTCCCCGAGAACCGCGCTGCTGGCAAGTTGCATCCATGCCCTTGGAAAAAATGAGTTTGGTGGGCTGTTGTGTTCGTGGCTAAAATAACAGCGTCGGTCAGTGAGCAAGCTTGAGTCTTCTCAGCCCGTCAGCTGTCGTACAGTCTGACAGGGTGGTGGGTCTGGCTGTGCATGAAGCTGGGAACCAACTGCCGGGCTTTTTTTTTGCAGTGCCATAGGGAGCGGGAGAGCATTTGTTAGTGGTTGGCTAAGGAACAGCCACCCTCCCATTGTAGTTCTTCGTTGGGTTTTTAAATAGATTTATGTCCTCTGAAAAAATATACCAGTGTTTCACAGTTTTTCAATAATGATTTTGTTATAAAGACTATGCTGCAACGAACTTACATAATCAAGTACTCAATAAATGTGTGTTTACTAAGCTTTTGGGTAATTCTGTGGCTCTCGCAGTGAATGTGTTTAGGCATTCTGTTCAAAGCTCAGTTGAGTTTGTTATAAGAGCAACAAAAACCTGAAAGCAAAAGCTTTATTGTACTGTGCCTATGGAGTTAAAGACTTGTGATTGGCTGGCCAGCTGACGTGCAGGCTCTTGAATTCTCTTCTGAAATGGTTGTGTTGGTATGATTTTACAATTACCGCAGTGTAAATGACAATTTCCTAGGTGGCTACTTGTGTGCTTTAATAAAGGAATATAAACCCCCCTGTACTTTGAATGATGTGGAGTCTGAAAGACTTAGCTGCGTGGATCAGGGGATGCCTCATCCGTAGCGCTGCTGGGATCTTTGCAAGTGGGCTGATTTTTCCAGCTAAAACCACTGCTGAGCACATGCAATAACACCGAAGCATCTGATCCCTTTTTATCAAGGTCAGCGGGAACTTTTGGTATGCAGGCAACTTGGAAAGAGGAGATGTGAAAAGGCTAGAAAATCGGTGGTTGGAGATGAGTGTAAGCTGCCTGCACCTTGCCAGCCTCCACGGCTGCTCTGGGTCTCGCAACAGGCAGCTCTCGTGCATGGGCAAGGCAGTGATGCTGGCAGCTGCCTGCTCTTACAGGTGAAGTTTGATGCAGGACTAAAACAAGCTCTTCCCACATCCTCTCCCCACATGTCCCCGGACTTACGGGGTTAGGCGTGATCGTGGAGAACAATGAGTTACAGAACTGCTCTGAAAATAAAGCCACAGCGATATTCCATAGCCAGGAAAGATGGATTAGCCAGTGAGATGTGCAATAGGGAAAGCACCTTCTCTCTGCACAGAGGTCAATATTCCTACCCAGGCAGGTAAATATCAGGAGAGGTTTTTTTTTATTAGCAGTGGTGATTTAAAAAACAAAAAAAAAGATTTTTTTTTTTTGAAGGAAGAGAAAGAAAATTGGTGAGAAAAAAAATGGAAATCTTTATTTCTTTTCTAGTTCAGTTAATTATAAGTACCCGGGGGTGAGCTCTTATAGCAATGCCATAAACCAAAGTGCATTATTCAGTATTATGGGATTTATTAATGTACTAAGTGTTCTCCCTGCTGCTGCTGGCTGGAGACAACTGCTGGAAAGGCCGAGGAATGGATGAGCTGGGGGCTGAGCTCTCCCCAAGGAGCTCCTTGGCTTATGGCACTGGCACGTCTGGGCAGATCTCTGGCTTTGGAAGGATGCTTTGCTCTGCCGGTGCTGCATCTCACTTCCTCTCCCCCTGCCCAGGCTGTTCAGCCGACAACTTTCCCCCCAACACAAATCACAGTTTCTAAAAGCAGAAACAAGGTGCAGAATTTACACCGTCACTGAAGTGTGGATGGTTTTATGCCGTGGGAAGGACTGACCCGGGGAGGTGCTGAATTATCCTTTACTGAGCTACACTGAGACTGAGGTTAGTTGGTTTGAGTGAATAGTCAGTCAAAATCACCCTCCTCATGTTTGCTGCCTGTAGGAGCCACAAAGCCTTTCACCCGCTCCGAATGCCTCTGCCCCTCACTGAGCCTGGCCCCCCGTGCTAAAGACGATTTTAGTAGGTGGAAGAAATCCTGCCTGCAGAAAGACAAAAGCTGCATTTGCCCCACATGGTGCCCATTGCTCTGCGGCTCAGGACTTGCCCTGATGAAGACGCTAGCTGATGGTGAGCAGTTGCCCTGTCTATTTTTCCAAGGCGTTTTCATGAGGAGCTAGACTGTAAACATGTCTTTCCTCACCCCCCCCCCCNCTTTGAAGAGCAGTAACTGGGCTCTGATCTCTCTCCGGGTACTTTGGGCAGGACAATGTGTGCCCGGAGAGGGATGCCTCTCACCCTGCAATGTTTTATTGGGAAGATGGGTGCTCTCCATAGTTAAAACCTCTCTGTTTAAATGAAAAGGATCTCCATAAGCAGCTGGTGCTGGTGCAGCCTTTGCTACCTGCTCAGAAGAGGGACTCAGACTGGCAGCAAAGCAGGCTCTGCCAGGAAAACTCCAATTTGCTTTCCTACTCATTTCCCTATCCTTTCCTTCAGCTATTTTTGTGGTTATTTATGCATAAGCAAATTTCTCCTTCCTTCAACAGGGAGAACCTCCTTTGGACAGATCCTGAGCTGTAGCCCTGATTGTGTGTTCGTGGCTTCACGCTGTGTTTCCATGTGAATCTCTGTGGTGGCAAAGCTTCGTCGCTGTGACTTTGCAGAATCAGCTGATAATTCACATCCCTGATTTTCACCTCCCAAGCCCTGCCCAGGGCTGTCTGAAGGACCAGTTCTTAATCCCTGGCTTTATCCTGTGCTGAGGAGAACCACGAAGCTGAGATGGGAGGGATAGAGGGTTGCAGGAGGAAAAACTGTCTCAGCTTCATGGTGAAAAAGGCTTGTGAAGTGGTGAGGCTGGAAGAAGGGAGACAAAATGGAAGGTGGACCTGACACTTCAGCATCAGCCCATAATCCAAGAGTCATGGTGCTGCACGAGGAACAGGGATGGACTATAAGAAAGTAAAGCATATGCTGTGTGATGCCAATGGGTGTTTGGCATAGGAGTTTTTGGGGGGTGGGGATGTGATGTTGCAGGATCTGTAGCCCCTCCTTGCCATGGCTGAGCTGATGCACGTCCATTTTGAGTGGTCCACAGTAGCTGCATGCACCTGTCCTTTTGCCCATTTAGATTGGGGCTACACGCCACCTTTGCTCAAAACACACGATAACAGATGTGTTAAGGTCATAACTCATTTCAAAAGAAGGAATTTTAGAATTTTTCCCAGCAAAGGGACTGCTGTTAGGGTGGGTGCACTTTAGGCCAAAGAGCCACACAGCCCACAAACACCCTTTGTTCCTTTTTTTCAATAACCTGAAGTCTGGATAAATTGCATGACAGAATGAAATAATCAATAAGTAAAGCAACATGGTTATGTATCTTGGCAACGATGATGCTAATCAACCATGTAAACCGACTTTGCTCACTCTCTCTCCCTTAACGCAGTGAAATCCCAGCTGTCTGCCGTCAAGGAGCGATGCCGGCTCTCATCAGTGCTGGGGGACACAGACAGCCATTGCCCCCACCTGCTGCCTCTCCTACTACAACATTTCTGCTGCAGCAACCCAAAAACTCGCTAAACGCTCCCTCGGGTAGAAAGTACAGACTAATATCCAACCCCAGCTGGGATCACCTTCAGCCCTCCCTGGAGAATACCTCTCATGTTCAGATTCTTGGGAATTTGGTCCTCCCATGGTTAAGCTGCTGGAAGGGTCTCTGGAAGCAAACCTGGTTGCTCTGTGCTGGCACATGGTATCACTTGGGATCTTCCTGAGTAATGAGCAGGTTGGATCATTTGTGGGCCTGTTTAGCGTGGTGTTATACATGTCCTTGCCTCTCGCTCCTGCTTTGCTCTCAAATCCCTGTGCCTTTTGCAGTATATAGGTGCTGGGGGGGAAATCCTATCTGCAGAGTCCATGCTATTACTGGGAGGTCTCGTAACCTATGCAATCAGCCCACTCTTGCAGCAAAAGGTATTTTTCCTCCAGTATATGTTATTGCTGCGAGGGGATGTAGCTCCTGTGTGGATGGAGTCTTCCTGCCCACCTGCAGTGGTCCGGGAGAGCATCCGCCGCTTCCCCCCCCCCACCGGGCCTGCAGCCAGGCAGGATGGGCTGGAGCCAAGAGCCGAGCAGCACCAGCCCTGCCAAACAGCAGATTTTCAGCTTAGTGAAGTGAAGGATGAATCTGCAAGAAACCAAGCAGGAAACTTGATTTTTTCCAAGGAAACAACTGACAGAATTAACATCTTCTCACAGTCTGGTTTTTGGTCACATCAGACCACCTTTCTCCTGGCCAGAGAGAGGAGAGCAGGCAAAGTTTGAACTGGCTCTGTCCATTCCATAAACGTTGATTTCTCTGTGTGTTTTCAGTCTGCCATGTGCAGTGAGTGCTCTGAAAAGCTCATGCCACGCTGATTCATTCAGTGGCAGGGAATAAAAACACAAGCTATGTAGTCAATATGAAATCAAGATTAATGGCTTTTCGGCTTGATTTCCTCTGTGTGAAATGAATCCCGTGTTGTGATTTGGGTATTTAATGTTTGTTCAATGTTAGGCATTAATGGCAACTTCTCCATGTACGTAGGTCATTTGTTCACATATTTTGGATTTTCCCTCATCTCAGCCTTGCACTGCTCTTGCTTTACTAAACCACAGAGAAAATTCCTGGAGATAATCACTTGCCTCCAGGGATTAAGTGTAAAAGAGCAGAAAATGAGCCCAACCTCTGGTGCTGGTGTTTATCCTTGCTCCCTGCATTCCTGTGGTGGCTCGGAGGTGGGTATGGAAAGCCGACCAGGGCTGCTCTCCCCACAGTTTGCTTTGACTAGGGTTTAGTTTGAACGTGCTCGGCGGGAAAACTGCCTCTTGTCTTCCGATGAGCGTGTGTTAGCGATGCCACTGAGCCCTTCTGCCTTGGAGCTATCTGCCAGGATGGTGTATGATGAGCTGCCTGGCTCTGACCTACCTCGTATCAGCCTTATCTCCCTGGCTCCTGGTCAGCTCAGAAGGAAGGAGCTCAGCCGAGAGTGCCTGTGGCAGGGAGGAGCCCGCTGTCTCCATCACACGGCTAAGAGAAATGTAATTACATCCATAGCATTTCCATCAATACAAGCCAGCAGCAGGCTGAGTCTCAGGGGAGGTTTTTCATTGCGTTGAAATCTGACTTTATTAATTACCAGCCTCTGATCTCATTTGAGGGTTAAGTTTATGAAACTGAATCCTTATTTCTCTGCTTTCCTTATTCAGCTGCATTACTGAGTTTTGTACAGTGGATGGTTTGGACCTTAGAAGTGTATTCTTCAGGCTTGAGCTGTGCACGGGAAGCCGCAGAGGAAGGGGAGGTGACGGAGATGTACGGAAGTCCTGGTGAAAGACAGAGAAAGAAATTACATCTCAGGAAGACTGAAGATGGGGACAGTTGCCCGCTGTCAGCGGTTTTATTCCCAAATGATAATTTATTTTTCCCTCGCCGGGAATTCCCCTTTCCCACGTGGGATGCTGGTGGCAGCACCCAAAGCCCCCACGGCTGCCCAGGGAGGGGACATTGTGGTGGGGTACTTTAGCAGAGCCACCATCAGCCTTCGGTGCAGCCCAGGCTGCTCACCTCCTTCCTGGGGAAAGCTTTCCAGCCTCTCCCTGTTTATCCAGTGAGCACCAGATTTGGCTGTGGACGCTTACGCGAGTGCCTGTTTTTTATATCGACATCAAATATATATACTTTTTTAAAGGGAAAATAGCCACTAAACAGCCCTTGAAGCTTCAGGCTAGTGTCTGATTCCCCTCAAAGAGCTTTGTTAGGTAATTGTAATACTTTTCTGAGAGAAAATAGAGCAATTGAGGCTCATAATTAAAAGCTATTCAGACAGCTTTAATCTTTCCTTCTGCATCTTGACTTACCAAACACAAATGCCAACGAGAAACTCTTGGCAATATTTAAGGTCACTATTCTTGGTGTTTGCCTTTAAATTAACTCCTCTTCCTCCCGCCCAGAAAAAGGGAGGTGCAGGAAGAGAAATTCCGCAATGTGGCATGTGGCTTTTCGAGAGAGGTTTCTTTGGAAAGATTTTTTTTTTTTTTTTTGGATGGTGCCTAGTGTCCTGTCACTCCATGATGACAGCAAGTGTGGAGCTCCTCTGGAGGCCTTGGAGCTGCCCTGGCTCAAAGGTTTATCACCCCAAAACTGGGCCCAGGCACAGCCTCGACTGCAGTGGTGGTGTAGATGGGATAAAACCCAATGCCCTGGGTATGGGACACTGAGCTGCCAGTGCTGTGTCCCCACGGCCCACAGAAGATCCAGAGATGACCTCCTGACTCACTGTGAGATGGATCCCAGCCTGGGGAGTCCCCTTCTCTTCCGCAGCAGCTGGGAATATCAACCCTTGAGGTGCTGAGACCCTCTGAATGCACCCAACTGGGCTCGTTTCTCCCAGAACGAGCAGCGAAGCCAGAGGATCACCATTTCCTCGGGTTTCCAGTGGGAGCATAAGTGGCACATTAGCACCAGTCGGCCCTAACCAGGATGACACCCAGGGGCTCCCAGCACCCTGTAGGTGACAAGGCGAGTGCTACAGATAAGTCAGGCTGTAGAGAAAAGGGGCAAATTCTCTCTCTCTCGGGTTACTTTAAACAGTATCCTCTAGAGACCCTTCTGCTTCCATATTCCATGCTCCAATATCTTCCATATTCCAAGCCTATCCATTTTTAATCTCTCTTTTAATTTTTTTCCCATCTAAAGATGCTTCTGAGAGCTGGGCCTTCATTCCTCAGTGGGGTATTATTTCTTTTCTCTCCCAAAATCGTGACCAGCAGTAGGAGACAGTGTGAGACTACATAAGTACTGGGGGATCACGGCTTCACGGGGGAGCAAACTGCAGCACAGCTCGGATGAAGACAATTGATTGAAACAGCCATTATTACTTGCTGCAGCACAAAGATTTAAAAAGCAATAGTAATTTCCGATGCCCACCTCTTGTCTCAGATGCCTGTGTTTAAATTCTGCAGTGCGAATATGAGGTCTGTATGAGTCCTAATTCCTGTTTCTGGGGTGGAAAATGGCTTCTTCTTCCTCTCCCTGGGATGATGAAGCAGAGTCCTCCAGGGCTGTCAGTCTGCATGGGTGCAGCCGGAGCTGGGAAGGTGATGTCCGTCCTGGACAGGAGGCAGGCAGGAGCCTGCTGCCTTCCCCCGTGCTGCTGCAGTGGACAGGAGCAAGAGGAAAGCCTTCAGCTCCTGCTTTAACCAGGGACCTGCGAGGTTACCCGGCACCTTTGCACTCATTAAGACATCCCAGACTGTCCTGGAAGGAAATTTCCCTGGCTTTGGGGCTGAGATGGCGTCCCTGCTAGATGCATGGCCAGCTGGGAAGGAGGTTAGGATGGGAGGGAGCCGTGGGGGTCCCTGATTCAGCCTCCTGCGACCCTGCAGAACCTGGAAGAGATGCTTGGTTTAGAAGGAGATTTATTTGGTGAGTTTTGAAGGGGATTTATTTCCCCGCTTCCAGTCTTCAAGATGTGGCTAATGTGGGCTGGTGTGATCCACAGCAAGCCAGCCCCAGCAGCCTGATGAAATTCAAACAAATGAGTGGGCGAGCAAGTTTTTCCCTAGGGTAAACTTGTGCAATGAGTGGGCAAGGGTCTCCTCAAAGGTGGTTTCTGCTCTCCCAGAAACAGCCATAGCAGTCTGGCCTTGGGTGCCATGCTCAGAGGGTCTGCCCGGGCATGGACAGCTTGAGTTTGTGGGCTTCCCCACAGAAGCACGGTACCAGCCTGCGTGTGAGGCTGAGCAGCACTGCGGGAGATCCAATGATGCCGAGCTGAAAGCAGAGAGTGCCGCTTAGTGCCATCGAGCTGAAACACAGGGTCCTGCCGGACGCTCCGCTCGGTGCACTGATGGGAGCCAGAGCCCCATCTAAGCACAGGAGGAGACCTTGGCCAGAGCAAGCCCCTTCTCCCCTTGTAGCCTTGCACTCTACGAGAACACAGGAGCCAAGGCTCCCGTCTTAAGCATTTTACACAGAGAAAAGCACAGATGCAGGCAGGATGCTGTCATAAGAGCAGATGCTGAGAGATGGGGCTACTCACCCTTGGGGAGTGAGGGCTTGGGGGGATCTGAGCAATGTCTGTAAATGCCTGATGGAGGACGCAGAGAAGAGAGAGCCAGGCTCTTCTCAGTGGTGTCCAGTGGCAGGACAGGAGGCACAAACTGAAATATGGGGAATTCCATTTATACATAGGAAAAAAGTTTTACTGTGAGAGTGGTGAAATACGGAAACAGGTTGCCCAGAGAAGTGGCATCTCCATCCTTGGAGACATTCAAACCCAATGGTTGTGGTCCTGGGCAACCCACTTTAGGTGATCCTGCTTGAGCAGGGGGTTGGACTGGGTGATCTCCAGAGGTGCCTCCAACCTCAACCATTCCGTGATTCTGTGACAATCGTGACGTTTGCCTCAAATGGGAAAAGCTCCGGCAATGACACTATCAGGTCTTAAAGTGGGTGACTTACTCTCAAACGGTACTTCCCGCCTAATGAAATACATTAAGTTTTCCACGTAATGAATTTTATTGCCTTTCCTACAGACCTACACCAATGAGCAGTGGTGTTGCAGCTAACTAGATGATTTGTGTGTGAGGTGGCATCATTTGAGTCAGTTTTCTGCACTCAGAGAGGTTTTCCCACCTAGAGAGCCCATTGCCAGCAGGTGGCAACCGTGCTAAAGCAGTGGGTGCCCATGGTGCCTGCCTGGCTCTGCTCCCTGGCCTTGCCTGGGCTGCTCTGAGGGGTCACACAACACCTCTGCACTCCCTCATCTGCTGCTGGCACTTGCCTCCTTCCCCGTGAAGGTCAGTCAGAACCACAGCACCCAGCTTTCCTTCCAGAATTGGCCACCTCTATGGTCCCCGGTCCTCCATCTGCCAGGTCTTCCTCCTCTTCTCCAAATTCGTTGAGTCATTTGGTGCCTCTTGAGAGCCATTGGCACCTTCTAAGTGGAGCTGATCTCTCCTCCAGGTGCCTCCCTGTTCCTTCTCTTGCGACTGCGGCTTGCTAAGCATCACCTCACACACCTGTACGTGCCAACACACACATGCACTGTCAGGACTGGGTGTTGAAATATCTTTGCGTTTGCTGACCGTTGCAAGGTGCAGCTAATGAGAAATAGAGATGAACCATGCAACTTGGCTCAGGGAACCTTGGGTGCTAAATCTGGGGGTTTAAGATTGTGGGATTAAGGACTCACCACTGTGGTCTGTTCCTCATGAGGCTGGCTGAAACTGGGGATTCAGCTCTTGATCTTCACAGCAAGTTAATGTTACAGTTGGTATAAAAAATAAAATTCCTGGAGAAGTTTAATGTGGAAGAATGTGTTCTTCCTCATTGTTCTTCCAAAGTTAACACCTTTAATATAGAGAAGGCAACAAAAATGATCTTGTATTCACAAATCTCTTTGTTTTCTGAAAGGGAAAAACGAAATTGCCATCATGATGTATTGAAGCTTTTTAATTTTGGTGTTGGGGCTCTGAGGGCACTGACAGGACTGAACTGCTCTGAGTGGCCTCACCTGATGTCTCCACCCACACCCTCACCCTTTGCTCCAGGAGCCCATTTAAGATGATCCCTGCAGGTTCTAGCCCTGCTTTGTTAGAGGGATACTGGTTTCTAGCCCTGCCTCCTGGCTGGATGGAGCTTGGACTTGTGGTGCAGCCTTGTCTCCAGCCCTGTTTTCTGGATAGACCTTGGGTGACTGCAGTAGGTAGGTTGTCTCCTGGATAGGCTTTGGTATGTGCAATATAGCTGGTCTCTAGTCCTGTCTGTAGCCCCACCTTTTGTTTTACTTGTCCTATGCTTTCCTGGTGGAGTTTGGACATGGAAGAGCCCAGCTTGGTGTCTGTGGATCTGGGGAAAGCTAGAAAGAAAAACTTTAGCTGAGACAGCCTTCCTTAAACCAGTAATATGTATACCCTATGGGGCTAAAGGGTGTGAGAATAAGCTTATCACAGCCCTCCCATGTACTGCAGCCCTACAAGGCAGCTTACTGCTGTACTTAGCTGGGCATTGCCCTCTAGGGCAATGGCTGGGGACGGTTTGGTTTTTGCAGAGGTGATGATGGGAGTTACTCTTTGGTATTGCTTTAGCCAAAAAAAAAAGTCTACTCGCGTTTAACAAGGTGCTTTGGCTAATATAGAGCCAAAATAACAGACTTGTGGCATGTGTGCTATCCTGGCTCTGGTAGATCACTTTTGAGGACTGAACATGGCAACAAGCTCTGCTCACAGGTGGTGAGTGGAGGTGAGACTTCTCCATGACTGTGACAACTGGAAGATGTGTGCTCATCCCCCTGTCTATCGGTGAGGGAGAGGTTCCCTTGCTGAGAGAAGGAGGATGGGGTTTCAATATGTTTTTGGTAGTTCTTGAGGCTTTCAGTATGGTGTTTCTGATCTTCAGAGTCCTCCTCTCAAGTCCTGGTTCTGTTGAAGTACTCTTTATTATTTGCCTGTTAAAGAAGGAGCTTTTTCTTCAGTGCTTGCTAGAGTTTTTCTTGTCTTACAAAATGCCTTAATTTTGTTACAAATCTACAATGTTTTATTTTATAGTAGGTAAAATGCAATATATATAGCACAGACATGGCACAAGTAGCATAAGTTTTCTCTGGTGAAAGAAGGACCAGTCTCTTTTTTCCCCACAAGGTTTATTTCACTAATCACTCTTAAATAATCATATATTTGACACTTAACAAGAACAATTAGTTAAAAATAATTTCTAACACAAATTCCCACAGTTGCCATAGTATTTTTCTGGTGTGGTGTTGTTTATCACTTTGAGATTCAAATCTTGCTTTGGTTTAAAGTTAACTTGTGTTAACAGTTGGGGAAAGAGGGAATTTGGGTTGGGGGTGGAAAATAGACATCCCTCAATGAAAAACAAAGCCATAACACACTCATGCATATACATTGATGTGAAAATGGTTCATTTTTTCTTCCAAATACTCATCTTGCATCCTCTATTTTATTGATCTTTCCTTGAAAGTGCTTGTTAGCTCTGCGAAACAATCCTCCAAATAACATAGCTATTGAGAACTGAGCATAACGTTAATCTGAAAACTAGTCTCCAGTTTGTCTGTGTTGTACAGCAGGTGGCAATAAAGGACCACTATGTAGTAGAAGTACACATCTGAAAAGAAGTTTTCTGTCCTTAGTGCTTCGGAGTATGTAATTAAAGCTAAGAATATAAAAATGCAACTTTGAGAAGGTGGTTTGAGAACTTTGGGAGGTGCAGAGAGGGAAAATGCAAAAGTTGCAAGTAAGCAGGACAAACCATGTGAATGATAATGATAAACAGACACATAGATTACATGTAAATGAAAGAAAGGACATTGTGCATTCATTAGCCACCCCTTCAGTCAGCAAAGTTGCCCCTGCAAAGCCGTAGCACAGAAGGGATCTGCAAGCCCCAACCCACTGTTCAAGAAGTTCTGCATTCCAGCATCTTCCGGAAACTTTTCCGAAAACTGTCATCCAGGAAAGCATACAAGAAAGGATTCAAGCATGAATTGGCATAGCTTAGGCTGGTGATGAAGTAGGATATACCAATAACCGTGGAGGTCTGGGGCAAGTCAGTGGTCAAAGCCACAATGGTGGCCAAGTGGAAGGGGGTCCAACAGAAAAGACACACAGCCAGGACTATGAAGACCATAACAGTGACTTTCTTCTTGGCTTTGTCTAGGGCTTTAGCATTAGAGTTCAAGTGCATGTTCCTTAGCTTGTAGAGCATCATGGTGTAGAGGATGCAGATGGTAGATACTGGAATGGCAAAGCCAAGGATGAGGGTATAGATCCTGCTGGCTTTGAACCAAAACCTTTCAGGCTTGGGGAAATTGAGACCACAACTCTTGATCTCCAGGTCATCTATGTAGACATTGGCAAAGATGATGAAAGGGAGAACTATGATGGTGACTAGGATCCAGATGCACAAACTGACAATCCTGGCTGCTCGGTACGTACGATGTGGCATCCTCTTGGACCTGACTGTAGCCAGCACTACCAGATACCTGTCTATGCTCATCACTGTTAGGAAATAAATGCTGGAGAAGATATTGTAGTGGTCTATGGACAAGATGACCTTGCAGAGGACTTCTCCAAAGGGCCAGTAGTGGAGGAGGTGTTCAGCGATATTAATGGGCAAGACAAGTGTGAACAAGTCATCAGCTATAGCAAGGTTCAGGATGAACATGTTTGTCACAGTCTTCATCTTGGGGGCTTTGAGGATCACATAGATGACAGCAGTGTTGCCTGTGAGCCCAACAGCACAGATCACAGAGTAAATCACAGGGAGGACAATGTAGAAATCAGCTGCCTGCTCTTGGAAGGTAAAGTTGAACCTCATGCTGTTGTCCAGGTAGCAGCTGTTGCTTGCATTGCTGCAGGTGCTGTTTGGATAATCCCAAAGAGAGCTGTTTCCCATGCTTGCTGGTCACAGATTACCCTCAGATGTCATTGAAAGCCTTGCTAGCCCAGAAGGGAGAGCTTTTTTTTTTTTTTTTTTTTTTTTTTTTCTGTGAGAAGCAGCTGCTATCTCATTTAGAAGTGGGTTATTTCTAAAGAGTGGGTTGTGAGGCAGCATGGACCATCTAACCTACCTCTCCTGTTCCCCACCATTTCACAAATTAGATTTTTGAAGTGATCAGGGGAAAAAAAAATGGTTGAAAGACAGATAAGGCTCCATGAACAAAGCAAACAAAAGAATTGTAACTCCCTGTATAAGTCAAGGAACTCTGAGAGCATCCCGGTGAGCTTTGGCTTTTCTCTGCTGGGGAAATCAAGTGGCTCCAGTTCAGCTGTCTGGAGCAAGAGTTCTTCTTGGGGCTGGCAGGAGCAGGGAGGGCAGAGAAGCAGCTTTGTGCCTGGTCAGCTATTCACAGCCCTCAGAGGACTTGAGGGATGGCTGCTGTTTCACTTGCACAGTGCTTGCTTTTCCATGCTGGAACAGAAGTGTTGCAGTGTTTAATTAGTGCCTTTCTTTGTGTCGGAGTTCAGATGCTTTTCATTGACTGAGATTTCACAAACAATGAAGAACTTTGTGACACGGCTACCCCCCACTCCCAGGGTCCCCTAGCAAAAGAAGGAGGGGAGGGGGGAAATAGAGTTCAAGGAGTATTTCCAAAACTAAAGGTTAAAGGGGCTTAACCCACAATTAAAGTAACTCTTTAAGCAAGGGTAGGTTATGGTCTTATTCAATGTGAAGACCATCCCCATCGTGAACAACTGTGGCAACACGCAAAACTTGGCACAGATTGACAGACAAACCTGTAAATCTCAAAAGTTCAGGATTATTCAGGGAAGCACGGGAAGTACCCTGAAAGCAAATCTACTTTAGAGTCAAAGCAAGAATTGCCCCATCTATTTACATCTGTAGCAGTTGCTACATCCATCGCATCGCCTGACCCATACTCCCAAGAATTCCTCCGCAGGGAAGTGAACGAACAACCGACCCTCCCCACCCCCCGCGAAGATCAAAGATTGGCAACTGGTCCCCAGGCTCTGCAAAGAGAAGTGCCTCACTTTGCTTGCATTTTGTTGTCGTACAGCGATAAAGTGAGCAGGACCGCTAGCATTGGGGGATGGAGGGTTGAAGTGTCCCTTACCTGGTAAGCGGCTCCGGCTGCTTCCTCCAGCACCTGCTGCTCCGTGCTGTTGAGCCTCTTGTCTCTAATCCGAGTTGGAGGAGGGTCTCTGGGATGCTGACGTTCCCCGGCTTTGCAATCATATCAACATGGTGGCTCTGTGTGTGCGTTGCGTGGCTGAGTAATTAGCACTTGTTCACACCAGGGGAAGGGGGGGGGGGGGAGTTTTCTCTCTGCAGGGCTATTTCAATAGGAAATAAGGTGGTTGCTGGTAAGCAGCTGATGCTCCAGGGCTGTTCTCTTCAGGAATGAGGGAGATGTTGAGGGGCACAGGCAGCACCCAGGGCTGGCAAGCTGTGGCTAGCTGAATGAGGGATGTGTGAAATGGTGGGGAGGAGGGGGTGTTAAACTGCTTCAGTAGGGAACTGGCTGGTTTTAACAAAGGGAGATGCACAAATGGGGGGGGTGGGGAGGGAGTGGGAGGAGGGTACACAACATTACAGGGCTCAAAATGAACAAATATACAGCCATACCTTGCCAGATCTGTGCTGGTTTCAGCTGCTCTGGGGAGCTCTGCTGGTTTTCCCCAGCTGGGTCTCTGGTCCAGCTTTGGAAATGCAGCTAAATCCTTCAGATGTGCATCACAAGATGCAGGAGTCCTGCGAACCTTGACAGAAATGCACCCCAGGTTATACAGCAAAACCAACAACAATGTAAGATCGCTTTACCTTCATGTCCGTATAAAAAGAAGAAAAAAGGAAATCAGGGGTCTTTTGATTCTCCTTTAGCCTTTTAAACGTATCCTCCAGCTGCAGGTTGCCTGACCTTTGTTTCAATACCAGGCGAGAGAAAATGCAGGCATCCATCAGTGCTACGCCTGGCAGTGTGCAGTGTCATTTAACCAAGTGGGTCAGCTTGTTTATGAGCTGCGTAGCCAAGAGCTGTGTTGACTTTGCTCCTCTTCCATAGGTGTTTACCTTTTTCTGGCAAGATTACTGTGAGCCCGTAACTGGGTAGGAACAAAACACTTCATCGCACACAGGGAGGTAACTCCTTAAGGCCATGGGCATAACTGACTTTTCAGCAGATGGTAATTTATTTTTATGCCGAGTATACAACCCTTACAGATACTTTCTATATCTCAGGTGAAATCTGACCAGCCATTAGGCCTAAGCAAAATTAAAAAGAAATTAAAGGTTGCCCAAGAAGATGCATAGGAATGATATGGATGATATTTCTTCAGGTGAAAGACCCCCCCAAAAGCCCTCCTCTTGCCTGTTTTGGGAAAACTGGCACAGTTTGTAAGTACTTGTAGAGGAAGCAAGGTTTTGATAGGTCTGCAGGAGGAAGGCAGTTTTCCAGGAATCGCTGTTGTCTTTGTCAAAGAGAAGAAAATGCTGGAAGACAGAGAATTTCAGGAGAATGTGATGTTAAAATTACTGATCTGTAACATTTCCCCAGGGCAAAAGGGCGTAAAAGTATTTTGCACTGAAAATCCTTCCGTTGTGGCTTTCTGGTTTTCAGCATAAAGCACATCTCTTGGGTCTCTGGGAGATCTTAAAAGCTGTCCTCTCACTCCCCAAACCATTATCTTGGACTTGGCTGTCATGCTGCCTTGGCCAGTGGCTGGGTGCCTGGGTGCTGTGTGTTTAGGGACAAGCTCGTAAGGGGCTGGGAGTCTGGGGGCTGGGGAGGCCTGCAGGGGCTGGCTGTGCTCCTCTGGATCACGCCTGGGCTGTGCCTGGCCGGCAGTGCCAGGGCTGCATCCCTCCCTGGCTGCCCATGCCACCTTCCTTCTCGTTATCTGTGGTGAGCACGGTCTACTGCGTGCCTTGGTTGGGATGTATTTGGTTAAAACAACTTGGTCAGAGATGAGATGGAGACTAAGAATTTAATCTCATTGTCTGGTGGGAGTAGAGGGGCTTTTGGTTCTTCTATATCCCTTGGACAAATTCACAACACCTGCTTTCTGAGCTGTGCTCCTTGCCTTGTTCCGCTAACAGATTTGCAGTAAAATTCACCTGCTTTGGGGAAAGCAATTGCAAATGCATCTAGATTCATCCATGAAATTGCATTGCAGCAGGAGCACTTCCATCAACAAAGAAAATCTTTCCCTTGTGTCAGCTCTGGATCTGACCAAAGCCGGTGGCTGAGTACAGAGGAGGCATGTTGTGTGTATTGGCATGATGTGAAATGGGGAGTGCCTGCAGGGAAGGCTGAGAGGATGTTTTATTCATCTTGTTTTCTCTGGCTGGGTGTCCATTCCACTTGATTATAAATGTTGCAGTGGCACAATGCCCCAGAAATCAAGCACTAGTTCAAGTTGCTGTTACGAAGGACAGAAGCTGTATTTTCCCTCTGAGCTGCTCGGACCTATCCTTGTGCAGGCAGCTCCATCGCCAGCACAGTGCAAGAGGGACAAAGGTTCTCTCCCTGGCAAATGCATGCCATGGAGATGGACTTTGCCTCTTGAAACCCACGTTCACACTATGCAGCCAGAGTCAGCTGGGCAAACAGAAAGAAAAGGCAGCAAATTAGGGAGGGGGCAATCCCTTGCAAGGCTAAATCAATGGTGCTTTGTTGCCATCATGAAGTTGATGTGCTGCTGACTCCAGACAAAGGCCATCCGTCATTTTAGAGTTACAGAGAACTGTGCTGCCACTGGTGCCTGGGGGAGATCAGGATTGCCCAGCACTGGCCGGGCTGAGCCACAACAGCAGCTCACACCTGGCTGGGGACAGGCAGGGCAGAAGCTTTCTTTGCCTGGGTTGCTTTTGGAGAGGACTGCAAAATATTTGCTTGGATGATGGGGTTATTTCTCCACCAGCTGTGTGAGTGATGCTGTCTGAGCCCTCTGAGATGCTTCAGCCCTCCAGTGCAGGCATGGTGCCTAAAGGGTTGTCATCTAAGGTAGAAAGGTGCTGCCTCTAACCAGGTTTCAGACCTTTCAGTGAGGACCAATCCAGGTCATAAGGAGTGAAGCCTTCTTCACCTCCCTTGTTAATCCACAGGGGCAATTAAATAGGATGGCTTACGCTGGATCAGCCCCTGAGATGGACCCCCTTTTTCTTCTTTTTCAAAGTCACAGTAGTCTCGGCTGGATTTAATTTTGAAACTTTGTGGAATTAAGGCTGCTCTTTATTCCATGCGGGAGCACCATGCAGGAGATGAAACCAGGCTTGCTGGAGGGGTGACTTCACTGGGGAAGGGAATGACTGTGTTCTTCCTGCAGGGGCTCACAGGGATAGGAGACGTGTTCAGCCATTTAAAATTCAACGAATTAACTGCAGGAAAGAAAATGGAGGACTGATTATGCTCTGCTCTACTGGGGGGTGGTTGTGTTGGAAATTTTTAATGCACCTGTGCTACTGCTGCCTAAAGTCACAGATCACCTGCTGACCAGGCAGTAGCTTTCCAGGGATTTTTTTACCCCCTTTGAAAAGTATATTCTTGTCTTTGGAGTAGAATTCAAGGAGAGCTGCTAAATAAAGCAAAATGAAGATGGTTTCTTACTCACCCAGGGTTCCCCTCAGGATGTACTTGCTTTTGGCATTCTCCCTTTGGGGACAAGGTATGATCAGCTCCCTGTGGTCACAGTGCTGGTGTTCCTTGTCCTTTTCTGGGGGAGGCTTTGAGCCTCACCTCCGTATCTGTGTGGCAGTCATCCTGGGAAGATCCACAGCCAATTTGCAGAGACAGAGCAGAGGTTTGACTGAAAAGCTGGGCCTCAGAGAAGGGTGTAATCAAGTGAGCAGCTCAGATCTGGTTTGGGATTGTCGTTCTAGGACCCCAGCTTTCCTGGACATCTAAAGGGATTGCTTTCCCCTTTGCTTTGCTTCCCAGCTTTGGAGAAAGGGGTTGGGCAGTGCTAGGCTCAGCATCCCTCCCAGCACCTAAGCCAGCGAGCAGTGGCCCTCTGCTTCACAGGCCTTGGGCATGACCTTGGAGCTCCTGCAGTCACTAGAGAAGTCTTGTGACTGGGTCCAGTTTGATAAGGCTGCTTTGCTTCACACCCCTGCCTCCTGAGGGATTAGCTGGGGAGATAATCCTGTTTTCTTGGGTTCTGGCTGCTGTCAGAGTCGTCAAGTTCATCTCGAGGACACAGATACACAATCAATACTCTTTGCTCACCAAAACAAAATGTTCTCAGCTGACTATCTTGCAGTCAATGGTTATTAGGGTGATTTATTTTATATGAGATGTTCAGGCTTTTCAAAAGGTGGTACAGCACTGCAGGTTAATATCCAGAACCGATTGTGTCAAACGGTCTGTAAGTGATGGCTTCTAGCGAGTAAAGCCAGCGTGCCTGGTCAGGTTAGTTATTGTAGGATAACATGCACTATGCCGTAACTTCTGCCTTGGGGCTGAGTCTCCCCTGAGCTGCTCTGGTCCCAGCCTGGGGACACACAGAGGTGGGCCACGACATCCCCCAGGAACCACCTGCTCCTCCTCAGCGTGGTGCTGGCTCAGCAAAGGAGCAGTCGGTGGGTGTTGGGGTGAGCTGGAGAGGAGAAACCTGAGCTTATTCATCACCCCCATGCTGGCTGCTTCACCCTTTGCCACCAGCTGGGACATGTCCTCCTGCTTCCTGGCCAAAGCGAGCCAGGTTGGCTTAGGCAGATCATGGTGCTTACTTTGTGGGACACCCCTGGGAACCAGGCAAGGGGTGTAGGTGCTGATTTTTCTGGGGGTTGAGGATAGAGCAGATGTCTCCATTAGTGAACTGGTGAATTGTGGGTGAAGAAAGTGCCTTTGAATGGTAATAACAATTGGAATGGATCCACCAGTCGGTCACGCATCCAACCCACCACAAGCTGCAATGAAGGCAAAGTGGTACTGGAGGTGCTTTAAAGAAAATCAGAGTAATGAGACTTACTTATAAATGGCCTGTTTTTGTCAAGCAAGGGATGTATCAATAACTGCCCCATCTCTGCCTCTGCAGGGAAGCAATCAAGACAAATACCATGTGAATAATTTCCTCAGGCCAAAGGCGATTGGGAATAAAAGCCGTAGCGCTGGGAGGTGGTGGGTGAGTGGCTGGAGCTGTTTGCTCCCTTCCTGCAAGCCAGGAAGGAGGCTGTGAAGCTCCTGCAATGGGTCAGCCTTCATTCCCAGCAGGTTTTGGAGCCCCTGGCTCTTCTGTAGGACATCGCCAGCCCTGTGGTTCTGGCACAACCCTGGCCTGGGCGTGTTCCCAGAGGTGCGATCCAGCTGTGGAGGGTGAGCAGCATTGCAAGAGGCTGCCTGGCTCCCAGCAAGGAGTCCGTGCTGTCAGAGTGTCTCTGCCGTGCTGGTAGTGGCATGTTAATTAATAGAGCTCTGGCAGTGTCCCTGCAACCGTATGAGCAAGGACACGGTGCTGGTCTTGCTGCAGTTCATATGGATCCGTGAGAATTTAAAGAGTGCAGGCAGAAAAATATGCAGCTTCTTTAAACACCTTCTCCCCTGCTGCTCTGACCCCCCCCCCTCACCCC
>VYZV01013003.1:188724-253842 GCA_013401275.1 Pandion haliaetus
CCCCCCCACTGGTTTGGCTTCAAACAGCCTTGCTTCAGCTAGAAATTAAAATAATTTCCATTCCAGGATGCTTTTATTCTCCAGCACTTTTTCCTGATTTTCCCCAGGGCTGTACTTGGGTTTATTTTCTGCCCTGAGCCAGTCCAGTCTGTCCAGACCAGAGCCCTTTGGGAGAGGAAGGTTTCTGGAAGGGCACTGTCACCCTCTTCAGTGCCTTCATCTCCTTTGTGGGGTGTGTGGGGCCCAGGGCAGAGGGTGGAGGTGCCAGGCAGCAGCCTGGGGCTCCCCTTGTTGTGTTGGTGCTGCCACGAGCAGCAGGCAAAGGCTGTCCCACAGTGTGTCCTGCGATGGCTCCGACTGCTGCAGGGATGCTGCTGCCTCATCCTCCTTAACTCTATCTGGAAGCAGAGGAAGTTAATCTGCTGGATGGATCGATTTGTCTTGTGGGCTTGGAGCTTTTATTGTTCCCTATCTCAGGTTTTTTTTTTCCATCAGCCCATGTGAGTCACAGCTTTTGTGTAATCTGTGGGACCTGTGCTTGTGAGGAAAAAGCATTGTGTGTGACTACTTCATGCTGCAGTATTCTAGGGTACAGTTAATTGCTTGCTTTTGCAGTTATCTTGGAATGCTGTTAACTCTTGAAACTATCAATGACTGTCAAAGTTAACAAGATTCTGTTTTTCTGCCGGTTGCCTTTAGCAGATGTGCATGGCACATCTACAAGGGGCTTCTCCAGCACAGTTGTTGGATTGCAGAGGTAACAAGCAAGAGGTAAGGAGGAATCCTAGTTTAAAAGGGTTGGAGTAAAAGAGAAACAAAAGGGTTGGAGTAAAAGAGAAATAAAAGGGTTGGAGTAAAAGAGAAATAAAAGGGTGTTAGTTGCCCTAACTTGGTGGCAAAGAAATGGATGTGAGTCAACAGGTAGAGATCAGTTCTTCTCCTGGGTCCCCCCCCACACTGTGCATTCTAGTGCTGTGCCGCTGGCAGACAAGGGTTGTGTAGGACGTGTGCTGTCTAGTGCTGCAACTCATTGGCATCCCATGCAGGAACCAGACATTATTTAGTTGCTATTAAGCTGATTATTGTGCAGCTGCTAAGAGCCCTTGGCATCTGTGCCACTTCCAGGTGATATGAGTTGTCACTTTGACTTTTTTTAATGACATCTGAACTGTCACTTCTGAAAAGTCGCCCTTTCTGTTGTTGCTCGACCCTCTTTGAAAGCTAAGAGGCTTTGCAAGCAGTGGTGTTGCAATAGGTTTATAATGCATCCTTGGAAAACCAGCACAGAGCCCTTCAGGGATGCTAGCTGGGGAGCAGGCTCTGTGCAATATATTCCAATATCTCTAAGCAACAGCTAAATGTGTCACCTCATCTGCTTAAGTAGCAGAGCTCCTCTGGCCTAAAAGCCTAATCATTGGAGGGTTATGGAATGCAAATAGCTGCTGAATGAATTTGCTGCTTTGTTCACTCCAGCTTCTCTTCCCTGCCTGTGTTATGACGGTGAAATGACTCATTTTCACCTTAATATCATGTTTTAGAAAAATGTTTTAATATTTTGTACAATGTTCATTGTTTCAAAAAGAAACACAACATGTGAAACCTGTCTTCTGGCCCAATGTTTTCCAGTGCAATTATACAGAGTCGGCACCTTTGTCCATACACTCTTCAGGCCAACAAACGTAGTGGAGTACAAGGTTTACGATACTGTTGATTATTCTAAGGAAATAAGGGAAAAGCTGGAGGCCTGATTTGAGCTTAGCAAAACTTGGCTCCATGGCTTTGGACTACAGTCACTTATTACAGCTCACTTTTGCAATTAATACTAGCCTGACCTACTTAAATAGGTCATCATAATTCATGAGACTATCTGCTGACAAAAATTTGGTTTTAAGAGCATGATCCTTGTCGGATGTGTCAGCTTGATGGAGAAAATGAAAGCTGGGTAACTGAGGTGAGCTTAGTAGAAAATAGTGTGCTATGAAACACCAAACAAAAAAATAAAAGGAAAAGGGAAGGGAAAGCGTTGCTGCAAAGTGAGGCTTACAACTGGTGCTGTCTGCTCCTCTGTACCCCGTGGTCATGGATATAGCAGGGGCATCTGGCTCTGAGCAAGTCAGGGAGGGAGTGGGTTCAGTATGTGCACTAGAAATAACCAAAAGAGCAGCAACAGTCAGTAGGACCTGGCTCTTCTCTTTCTAAAAATCTGATATGGACCCCAGAGCTAAGTGCCAAAACTTAATTCCCTGGGGAACTGAAGCTGCCAGGTCACTGACTGGGGTTTTCACAGTGTGCCAGGGAAAATGAGGTCCCCATCAGAAATCCTACTGATGCAAATTTAATTATAGACAACCACACCATAGCCAAGATGTTTCAGATGCTTGTGGAGGAGAAGCAGAAAAAGAAATAAAAATATAACTCTGTGTTTTCCACTGGGAATAATTTCTGAAGCACAAAACTCCCTGGGCCGTGCAGGGCCTCCTGCCAGGTGAGTAATTTCAGACAAGAGCTGACCGAGCAGGAGAAGGTGTTTTGTGTTGGAGGGCTAAGTTATGGTCAAATAAGACTTTCCACTTCTAACACCAGTGATCCTTGGTAATATCAGTGTCATTTTATCAATAAGGAGCACTCTCAGGCCCTGTGAGAGCTCTCCATCTCCATGTGCTTCTCAATTCCACTTGAAGGCGGAGGAAAATGATTTCTTTGTAAATGGCCCGTTTCCACTGACTTCTGCAAACTCTCACTGATGCTTCTTGCTGGGAAGTGTGGTTTTTTTTTTTTTGTAATAAGAATTGCTTTCTTCTTGTAAATGTTAAGTGATGCGTTTCCCCGCCTCAGCTGTCAGGAGCACATGCTGTACAGAAACGCTCCCCAACTGCATCAATAACCTTTTTGTGTTGCTTAGTGAGTCCGAGATAACTGTAGAGTAGTTGTGTGTCTCTGCAGGTTATTTGGCAATCAATTATATGTCTCCAATACATCCTAATTTACAGGGAGGGTGGGATGAACTCCTTATTCTGCAGTCAGGTCCTGGCAGTGCGCGTTCTCTTGTGGGCTTATGGACTCAGCCAAATAACACCATGCTCAGCAGCCAGGTTGTGCAGGAATAGAGGTGCTTTTTATTTTTGAGACTTTGAATCTCCCTGTTATCTGGCCAGGATTTAAAGTTAAAAGAGCTTTTTGGCTGTAGTAGCATCCTTCCTGTTTTCCCAGTGCAGCTCTTCAGTACTCCTGCTTGGCTTGCTCCTCACTGTGTGTGGGAGCCAGGATCCTTCTACAGCCCTACAAGGGATGGGATTTTCTGGGTTGGAAGGAAAAACATCCACGAGAGAGGCAGAATATGATGCTGTTACCTGTGGCTGTGAAGTTTTTCCCTTCCTTGCTGCCCTGGAGCACCTGAATAACAGAGATTTTGTAGTTTTACTGTCTGTGTTGAAATTGGTAGAGTATACGGACTTGTTTGCAGTATGAAAACAAGCTCTATATTGCCCATTATATAAGGGAAAAATGATATTGGGCAGAAAGTGGTGAGAAAGAGGGGTGATCAGCAGATCTTGTTCATGTAGCTGCAAGGAGGGAGAAAACAATTGCAGTGTGCGAGATGTCATTAACGTAAAAGCAACAAAAGTGACCCAAATAGTGAGTGAGCATTGATTGAGCTGGCATCCTTGTCAGTAATGGAGCATCTTTGGTCTCTGCCAGCTGGCATCTCTGCCGCTGTGCCTGCTCCTTCGCCTGTCGAGAGGTGCTTGTGTTGCGGCTGATTGCGTCTGTCATTTATATTTCAATTGTACAGCCGGTTCTTAGAAAACAGGTTTGCTTTTTTAACTCTCTTGAGCATTCAAGTGAGTCCAGGAGATGCAGGGATGGGCTGATAAGTGGGTTTATATTGTCTTAGCTGTTAGGTGTTTTGCTGTTTCCTACCCGTGATGGAGCTATTTGCTCCGCTCCCAGGCATGCTGCTTTTGTGGAAGGCAGACTAGCTAAAGAGAAAAAACGGGCTGGAAATGACCCATTCTGGGGAAAAGCAGTCACTGTGCGCTTTCCTCTGGGATCTGCTCATAAGCAAAGACAGAGCCTGAATGGGGATCTGCTCTCGAGGGTGTTGCTTGTGCTCACACCATGCTTTCCGTGCATCTACAGAGGGTTGTCACTCCATGGAAGCGTGTTCCTGCAGGAACCTCCTGGCAGGGGGAGATTGGACATCGCAGCTGTGCGACTCAGAAAAAAAACATCGAGGCAAATTTTTCCTTTCATCTCTCTTTCTCGCTGGGAAAGCCAGGATGTCTGCCTGCTGTATTTCACAAGTAGGAAATCAATTGCTGAGGGATTTCTGCTGGGAGATTTGTGCTTTATGAAATTCATGCCGGGGGCAGAGAGGTAGGCTGGGGAGCTAGAAATGATAGCTCCGTCTTCCTCCCCTCTGCTGCTTTAATTGTTTGTAATGACTTAATAAGCATCACTAAACAGGGAAGCTGATCCTTCCAGGCAGCACACACAGGCATGTGGCATTTTATTAGATTTTCTAGGGCGTCTGTTTGGAATTTCTTTGCTGTATTTTCTTCTTTACAGGCTTGATCCAAAGGCTGGGGAGATCAGTAGGAAAACTGTTGACTTTGTGGTGTCAAGGCTCTGAGTGTTGAGCCAGCACCAAATCCATGTGACAATCTGGGAAGAAGAAAATATGGAGAAATGGCATAATTTAAGCAATGAAATGCTCTTGGCCTTGGCACTCTATGCCTACAAATGCGTGCCAGGGAGAGGAAGAGCAAATAAGGTACAAAAAAAGGATATTTGCAGAAGAACAAATAGAAATAGCTGGCCATTTAGGCTGGAAATGAGGAGAAACTTTGTGCCCAGCAGACAGGTGCAGACATGCACCAGCTGCCCCGTGGCAACAGGCAGACAGAGAAGCAAAATCCCAAACTGAAGACTTTTTAAGGTGGAACTTTCTGGATGTGGGGGGCTGTAGAGGCAGGCCTCGGGATTCTCATGGCTGATACCCACAGCTTCCCTGGAGGAGCATCTCTGCCCTGTGGTCAGCAGCAGGTCTGGTCCCAAGGGGTGATTTGGTTTGTACCTGGTGGCTCAGCAGAGCTTGGGGAAACACCCCAGCCTCTCTGACTCGCTTGCATTTGAAAGGCAGTTGGGTCAAATTGATGCATTTCTTCTCACTTGATGGGAGTCTTGAGAGGGATGGAGTCTTGAGTTCTCACTGGTTTTGCTTGAATGCAGTGGTATTTCTCCAATCTGCGCTCCCAAAATGCAAGCAGATTCCCTGCTCCTCCCACTCTTTCCCACAGCTCTGGTCCTCAGAGTTTTTTCACTTAAACTACAAAAACTGAAAACAGGGTGTTTTTTCCTGCCTCTTGGTATTGTGCAGCTCACAGAAAAGAAACATCTTCCTCCCTTCAATCTTCTGCAACAAAGCATTTTGTTCCTCCCTGTAGGAGCGGGAAGAAGCACTTTTTTTTAAAAAGCTAACTGAGCCAAATTGAATGCCCTTATCATTTGGAACAAAATAACAAAGCTATTTATGTTAAAAATAACTCCAAATTTTTTGAAGAGACCTTCTGAGAAAATATTTCTCTTGGTGACTGATTACAAGTGGGTATGGGAAGAAACGCTTTGCCTCAAACCACTCAAAGCAGTAATTTTTTTCCCAAGAGTAGATGTAATTACATTTTTTGGATGAAAAAAAAGATGTAGTGGACCAAACAAGCTCCAAGCCAATCTTCATTTGCTATCAATGACCAAATTACAGTACATGGTTACTACCACCTCTGCCAGACAAAACATTGCCTTTGGGTTAGTAGGGGTTTTGTCAGAAATATTTGTAGCATGAATAGTTCATGTACTCATCTATCTATTGGCTTCAGCCATCCCTTTCATCGATTATACCTTTCTGTTGTAAGGCAGCTCATTTAAATATGTTGTCCTTTAATTCAGACATGTGCAACTTTTTCTACTTCTAGCCCCAGTTTTCAGCTGGATGGACATTTTCTTACCTGTGAGTGTATTCAGTGATGGCCACACAAGTGAAGCGAAGGAGTTGGCAGGTGATAATTTATGAAACTTTCTACAATGGCTGGAAAACTAAGCCTTCAATTTCCATCTCCTTAAAAATGCCTGTTGTCTTTGTTTCTTTTCCTGCCTTCTCATTATGCTTCTGTGCTTGTGGTCTTTGTGGCTGGTCTGAATTTAGTGCTTGGAAATACAATTATATGGCTCTCAATTATTTTCACACAGAAGAATCTTGTACATAAAAAAAATTAACCTTCCAGTATTTTGAAATCACTTTTAAAACTTACAATGTTTGGGATTGCCCAGTTTTAACTAGGCAAGTTTTCATTCCTGTTTCATGTCCTTATTGTTGTTTATTTAAACAAACAAACTACCATGCCCAGTAGATCCTTCCCTGGTACAAAATGATGGAGGACAAGGCATTGCCCATCATCCTTCCAAGGCTATAAACCTTTGCCCTCTAATTTGTTCTTGGTAATGAACTTGCAGGGCTCAGCAATGAATGGATGCTTTTCTCTTCTGAGCGGGCATTTATCACTCGGGTTACCCTGCAGCAATGATGTGGAAGAAAAGTATGATGTAAAGTAACTTGTTTATTGTTCCTTATACCTTAGGACCAACAGCTGATCTATGTTCTTTGTGTTTTTTTCGCCTTCTCCAAATATCTTTTCTAGCCCAACAGACACGGATGGAGGGCAGAAGAGAGCAGGCATGTTAAAGAAGGCGATCCAGGTGGGAATAATATTTATGGGAAGATCACCTGCACCTTGGCTCTGCCACTGTGTGAGCTGTTGGGGTGGATGGAATTTAAGTAAATGACTTTTCACTTCTTTTGATGTTTCTTTTTAAGCTTTCAAGCCCCTGTTGTGTGCATTATCTCCAGTTTGTTGGCCAGATAAGGGATAGCGGAGACAGCAGCATTTCCTGAGGATCAAACCAACCTGCTATATACAAAGTGTCTGACTTGCTGGAAGGGAGCTCTCCATGCATGAAAGTCATCTAGAAAAGAAATAATTTGGTGACAGAGGAAGGAGGCAAAAGGTTTGGGGAAGCAATCCCTGGCCTGGTTTAAATGGCATGATGCCTGCTTGGCTGCCTGGGACCCCAGCAGCCTGCCGAGATGCCCTGGCATCAGCTCTCCTTCTGCTCCCCGTCTGCTGGGCTGTAAACATGCTGTTGCTGGATGTGATCGACAGTGAACACAGCTGGATCCTTGTTGTCCCCATCCCGCTCAGGGCAGGCTTATTAATCATTTGTCTTCCTGGCGTGTCCCCAACATCCTTGGAGGCAGGGCTGAATCTGAGGGAAACTGGAGGATTGAATTGCTCCTTTCATGGAGAGAAAAGGAAGGATTTGCAATTTGCTGAGTACCTATTTGCAGGAGGAGGGGGATGCTGGCAGGTCTGGGGCTGTTCTGCTGTGGTCCACCCGTGCTGCAGGAGCTGTGCCTTGGGGCACGGCTACCTTCTCCCCCAGAGCCCAGCTCAGGCTGTTAAGTGCCACTGTCAGCTCTACTCCACAATGAAATTACAGCAGTTTGACATCCAGGTGGCTTTGGCATGGGAACCTGGCAGGGATTACTGCCTGGCCGGCTTCAGAGCAAAGAGGTTATCTGACTTAGCTGAAATCTCTTTCATTGTAGACTGAGTAAAATTGCCTTGTATTTGCGCAGTGCTAAAAATCCATCAGAAGCTGATTGCCAAGCCCTGCTGTGGCTGCTGCGTAATGGGATAACCCCCTGCAATGCCACCACAAAACGGGACACTGGCATAGAAATATTAGAAATGGCATTTCCAACCGTTTGCAGGCTCTGATGTTCTGATGTTGGCTTGATGCTTTCAAAGGGGTTGATTTTAATGATTTTAGAGGCATTCACTTGAAGGGCAGTGAAATGTACCTGAGGCAGAGACTGCATCTCTGGTCTCTGCAAGCACCTCCATTTCCCTTTGTGCTCCTCAGCACTGAAATCCTGCAAGGACCAAGCAAACCTGGGACTCTGGGAAGACTCAGTAGTGTCAAATTTTGGAGACGTTTGAGGCAGGACACGGAAACAGCAGCATGTGATGTTGTAACCCTTCATCTTTGCGCTCTCCTGCACACTGATGCAGCCTGAAGGAGTCAGGGATTCTGTAAAGCACCTTCTGTATCTCCTGGTGCGGGGAAACAAGTGGCAAATCCCTTAATTTCTTGGAGCTTCAGGCATGTGTCAGGTGGCTGTGCTGTACCCCAGGATCCAGGCTCTGCTACTTTGAACTGGCTGGTGCTTCCAAGCTGTCCTCTGATTTTATTTGCAAACCATCTCTCCTACCAGCCTGTGCTTTGCTTTAAGAATTCAGCACCATGTCGGCAGCTGAATGGGCCCCAGAATTGGAGGGAAGTATTTGAGATACGATTTGCACCGCAGACTCATTAAAGCGGGGGAAATGTTGCATTCCTCCTGTGCCCAGAGCTGCTAATCTTGTTCTGAACATTGAAAACCTCTCCAGCTTCTTTCATTATACCTAAATTTGACTATTGCTTTGACTTCACACCTCTCTCATGCAGGCTTTTCCTCCCTCTTTGGCTGGAAATATCAGCCCTGAGAAGAGAAACTTTGCTGAGCCTCAGACTCAGACTTGTACACATCACCCATCCCTGCTCCTAATGCTGCTTTTAATTACCTTGGGAATCTGAGCATGGGGGGAGCTGGTGGTGACTTTAGAGAGGAGAAAAATAAGGCACAGAGGCAAAAGCGTAAATGCGGTGTCTGGGTCACTGCAGCCTGCACCACTGTGGGGATTTGGACTGAGCAAATTAATGCTTTTCTCTGTGAATTGATGACTCCTTCTGTGTGGTCTCCTCCTGAAATTCCTACGTAAATGGCAATGGGTTGTGAATGTGTTATCGCAGGTGGTGAATTGAGCCCGAGGAACAGCACAGCCTGTCCCTGTCCTGTGTCCGAAGGCGACTGGGAGCAGATGTTCCCAGCCTGACAGGAGAATGAAATTGTGCTGGCACAGAGGAGCATCTCCTCCGCCAGGTGTCTTTAAAGACTTATCACCTTCTTGGCCTTGCCCATATGCCTTTAATGCATTCTTCATTTTGGAAAGTAGTTGAAATGTCTAAATATTAAACAGGTAAAAATACCTGGGCTGTTTTCAGCTCATCCTGTGAATTATTCCAAAGCAAGTTTGGTTCTTTTTCTGCAGATGAGTTACTTTCCATTTTTGACACAACTTTTTCTTCTTAGTGAAAATATTGCCTGTCTTGGATTCCTGTCATCCCTCTTCTGGAAGCAGGCCATACACTGGGATCCTGCACCAGGGTCCTGAGGGGGTTCCCTGCTATTGCCCCTTGCTGCTGCAGCCAAGATGCCCCACAGGTAGCGATGTTTGTGCTGCTGAATGGCCCCCTCTGCATGGAGAGCAGGGCAATTTCCAGCTGCTAGATGACTGTATTTTGTTTCATGTGCTTTAAAAAAAAAAATCCCACATTTTGTAATCAGCTCTTTGTTCTGTTGGTATCAAATAGTGAACCCCCTGAGATATGCCATTTTGGAGAGTGACCGGAGCTTGCTGGGGCACTTCAGGCTCCTGCTAATTACCTGTCATTACAACCCAGTCACTTGCTGATTTTTAAAAGCCGTAGGTGGCTTTACTGGGCAATGAGGCCATCTCCTGAGGCAGAAGGGCTGGGGATGAGTGATCAAGGGTGATTCACTGCAGTGTTCCTGTCCCCAGGCTCTGCTCCCTGAGGAGCTGCCCTGAGCAGTTGCAAGGGGTTGCTTAAAGGAAATAAATTTATTTCCAAGTCCACAGGAATTGGGGTGGGTGTTGTGTTAGGGAGCTCTGAGCTAGCTCTGCTTGAACTAATGCATGTCATGCAGAGGAACTCTGCTCAGATGTTAGTTCAGATCTGAAGAGTGCTGTAATTGGACTCATCTCCTTGCCATGGATCTGAGTTCAGGCACAGCATCCTGCGGACCTGCTGCCTTAGATTTTGGCTCGTGCAACAAGCTCGGAGCTGTGGTGCCACAGGGGATTTGTTAAGGAGCAGTGTCTCTGCTTGGGCAAATAATTCATGATGAAAAACTGTTGTGGATTTGGTCTCTTTCTATGTGTTCACAAATTACTCGTATGCCAACCGGTTTCTATTCTGCTGCTCAAAAGTAGTACTTCCTGAGAAACACAGCTTGTCCTGGGAGCAGCCCAGGAGCAACACCTGGAGAGGTGGCAGCAGAGCAAGGAAAGCCAGTGCTGCCAAGCAGGGACCCACATTGGAGCCCAGCTCCTGAAGGAGCATTGCTGGGCCATAGTGAAGCTATTTGGTAGAAGCACCCTTGGAGTGCAATTCAGTGTAAAGCAGTAGTCCATCACTGATGTTAACTGTAGCTGATCTGTCAAATCTGCCTCTCTGAGATTAGGGGCTCGTGATTGTACTTGTCGTCAACTTGAGTTGGTTCCTTGGGTCTTGGCAGAGTCCTCTGGATCATAAACCAAGAAAGGACAACTGGGTCAGCTGGTCATTTTAAACATTTTTTTTTTTTTTAAATATGCATCTTTGTCTCTCCAAAAACCTGATTATTATTCACCTATTTTCCATTAAGCTTTTTGTTTGCTAGTTTCATGGCTTGCTAAAAAGCGGGTAAAACCATATAAAAACATGCAAGATGCAGGTCCTGCCCAACTCCAGCAGAGTTTTGCATTGCCACTGTTTCCCCCAGGAGACCCCCAGTTCTTCCAGCTCCACGCTGCAGGGTGGCTGCATTACCTGTGGAAGCTTCATCCCAGCAGCATCACACTTGGGCCAGGTCCCACCTCATTCCTCAGGTGCCCCTGGCTGGGTTTCACCTGTGCACTGGGGCTTGTGCTGGAGTTGCAGCCGTGCAAGGTCCCCACGGGGCTGCGTGGGACCTGGAGTGAATTGTTTCTTCGCTCTCTTGACAAGAAGTTGTGACATGCACCTCGGTGTCAACAAGGTGATGCTTTAATGCTGCCGCTGTCGGCTTGTCAGGCAGTGCCCACACAGCGTGTCTGAAGATGGCTGGGGAGGGGAAGGCGAAGGAACGCTGGGATGAAATGCCACGTGTTACTTAATGGTATTAATAATTGCTTGGGAGTGAGATCTGCGAAGGGACTTGGGAGGGCTGGGCAGAAGGGACAGCTCCGAGATGTGCATGGCGCATTGGTGATGTACTAATAATTATCTTTATGCAGGGGTGAAAAAATATCAGTTTGCGTGGCCTAAGTGTTTGGATCTGAAAATTCATGCTTGTGTTGCAGAAGCTGTGCTGAGCTCATCTTGCTCTGAAATATTATCTCTGCATCTTAACTGGGAACAAGATTAAAGTCCTGAACTTACCACTAAGTCAGTCACAATCCAGGAGCAAACTGTTGCAATATGCATTCGTGGTGGATGAGGAGACCTAAAGCTTTCATTAGGCTTATTGTTCTTCTTGGAGAATGAATTCAGCATTAAAAAACCCTCCCTCCTTGGTGTTAAAACACTCTCTTCTTGGTTTCAGCTACAACCCAGACATGAATGCAAAGTATTGTATTTCTCCGTGTTGTTGCTGGCGGTACGCTCTACCCCTGTAGCTCTCTGCAGGTAGGTGTTAATTAAAGATGTGCTGGGGGTTCTTCTGTTCTGGTGCCTGAGCAGGGGCTGCAGGAGGTGGCCTACAAACGCTGACATTTGCTGGGGTATAAAGTCCAAGGAGTAAATTCATGCTAATTAACTTCACACCTTTAACTAGGAGGATCAAGTCGCGTTATGCTTGCACCAGGGTCTAGCAACAGAGGTGGTCTCTAAAGGGAAACCAGGTCCATGTAGGACCTGGTGGTGCTTTTCTCTGCTCTGTAGGGACAGTGGTGAGTTAGATCAGTGGGAAACAAAGCTGGAGGGTGGCAAATAGTATCAGAAACTGAAAGGAGAAATGGTAGCAGTAGACCCAGCTTTGTCTCTAAATGTCTAAAATTAATAAAAGCAGAGGGGCAGATGGCGGGATGACCTCTCTGCACTGAGCTGATTAATATTGTCTTATTTTTCTTCCTGCTTTTGTCTGTTGTGCTGACCCAGTTTTGCCATTTGAAAAGGAGCTCGCTACAGCGTCTGTCTTCCCCTCCCTTTGTGCAGCGCTGAGCACACAGAGCCTGGGCAGGCTGATCCTGTAGAGTAAAACCTGCAAACATAGTGGTGATCCTGAGCCTGGCTGTACCTGGGGGTGCAGCTAAACCCACTCAGAAGTAATTTCTGGTAAGTCAGGACTGGATTATACTTTCTTGAGTTTGGCGGTGTAAACCTCACCAGTCTTTTCTGAAAGCGGAGGGGGAAGAGGAATTAGGTGTCGGTATTAGTTGTGTGGGTATCACAGCCTGCAAATGGCTGCTTCCTGCAGGATCATAATGAAAAGCCATATATACCAGCTGCTCAAAGATAAACACGACAGGAGAAATATAAAAAGTGATACATGGTGTCTTTGGGGGCAAGCGGCAGCCCCAGCTGCGGTGGCTTAGCATTAAGGTGAAGGATGGGCATGGGTGGGCTGGATCCAGCACTCCCCACCTTCCAGACTGCTGTTTGCTCCTGATGAAAGACTCTTGCATGAACTCAGCCCCTCTTAATGCAGTATAAATCATTCCCACAGCTCTTGGTTGAGCTGCTGGTATTTCCAGAGTGGGATTCAGGCACAGTCCTGCTGGCTGCTGAGCATCCGTGGAAGGTCCTGAGCATCTTCACCCCCAGAACCATGGAACAGCTCAGGCTCACCCTGAATCAGGTCTTTGTGGGAGGTTTCCAGTCTGTCTGCAAGTTTTTTGTGGTTGTTTTTTTTTTTTTTTTCCTCCCCTCAACAAACATGGCTTATTTAAGTACAGTGATGCATTTTGGGTTCCTTCTCTTACTCATGCGTGCCTGTGAGTAAACAATCATGCATATGGATGATACTGTGTATACAAAAATATTTCTGGATTGTCATTTTACTTCACTGTCACTGAGCCGAACATGGTCCTCATCTAACCGGGCAAGAAATCTGTAGGAGTTTTGGCTCAGCGAGGAGCAGAAATCACATTTTTCACAACCAGACTCCCAGCTGATGCGACTTCACTGACAAAACAGTGATTCCAATTCATCTTCCTGGGAGGAATGTGAAGACTCATTCACAGATCACAGACTGGGCTGGCCTCTGATTTCATGAACCTCATTTCACACACCCAATTTCAAGGACCGTTTAAATAGGCTTGTGTTTGCTTTGCTACGCAGAAGTGCTGTAGTTATTCACAGGAGAACAATACATGACTGTCCCATGGGAGCTCTCGTAGTGACCCCCCATGTACAGATACCCTGTGTGGTCACACAGCTGCTGGACAATTCTGGGGACAAAGAGGACACCGTCTGACTGTGGCTGTTAACTACTGTAAATCACAGTGGCTGCATTGCTGCCATGGGGTGATGGTGGGTCCTGGTGATTTTTTTTTTTCTTTTTTCCCCTGCTCAGGAAGCATGTAGTCCCTACCTCAACCCAACCCCCAAAATCTGGCCCTTTGTTTTTGGAAAAGCCTATTTCAAAGCAAACTTTTATTTGTGAGCTTGCTATTTGGATGAGCGCATGAGGACAAGGTAAATCATTGTGAATTGCCACGCTCTCTCCTTGTAGGAATTCCCCAGTGCTTACCCTGGTTTTCAGGGATGCTTGCCACCCTCCTGAGATTAGAGCTCCTCTTTGGAAGGGTGAAGCTCAGCATGGGCTCCTGGCTGTGCACCCAGACCTGAGGATGATGGCGTTACCTTTCTTGCTTTGCAAAATCTGGTCAAGTGGCTGCTACACCCCCACCCCTTCTACCATCTCGGAGACAAATCCCGGTCCTGAAAGCTGCAAAGGTCAGGAGGAATTTATGCACAGCCACACACAAGGCCATGTGTTTCCCTGCTGACATTTCTAAGCGCACTGGTCTACGCAGCATCCAGCCACTGCAAACAGCTGCCCAGCGACAGCCTGTCACATGTGCCGTGGCCCTGCACCCTCCGACACCGCTTTCTTGTCTGCTTCCATCATTGCTTTCATGGCCCGACATCAATACAGCAAAAGTGCTTTAAAAATAAATTGTTGGGAGGGAAAGGAGTGCTCTCTCCTGGATATTGGTGGACTGCTGCCAGAAGGTGCTAGGCTTGCCTCCCTGGGCTGTTTTGGAGGCTGCTCCTTTGCCAGGGAGCTGTGATTTTACATCTAGTCAGAATTAATTGGTTTCTCTTCCATATGCTTATTGTGACAAATCCCAGCTCTTTCAAACCAGTGGCTGTTCTGCTCCTGACCTCATAGGTGTCCACATGAGGTACAACAAAGATCCTGGTTACCACATCAGGAGCCCCATGGCATTTTCTCTTTGTCAGTAATGAAACTGGCTATTAAATAATTTTTTTCTGCTCACAATTTATTTTATGCTTTATACCCACCCTGTATCTCGCTTCTAGTTACCTTCTGTCTCTGCAGATATATGAACACTGTGCCATGGCTAACTAAACACGAAGGGAGAAACCTGATTTTGCAATGTTTCGTGCAAACAGGAGAATGGTGGTGATGGAGTAGGAGTCTACAGCACAGGATGATGAATACTTCAGCAGAGGGTTGAAAATTGGGTTTTGACTCCACATGTGCTTCTGGGAGATTTCTGAGGTTGAAATCTGAAAGGTGAGGCAATTTTTCCTCTGCCTCCTCTAATGCCGTGGGGGAGGTGGGAAGGCAGCAACCTGTCACCGGGTTGGCACCTTTGGGTGCGAGTCCCGCCACAACCACTGCAACTCCTTGAGCAAACGTGGCTAGTGCATTTTGGGGCTGGGGCTGTAACAGCTCAGAATGTGGCAGAGCAGTTTATACTTTTTTTTTTTTAGAGTTTCGAAAACATTGTTCCCAAGACAATCTCCTTCTTCTGTCATAAATTGTGGAACAGAGAAAAGGGAAAATAGCAGAGGTTTGAATAAATTGGCTTTTTTCAGCCTTAAAATAGTGTCAGCTTGATGCCTGGTATTTTAGAAATTGAATTAGAAGCATCTCTCTCATCCTACCAGAGAGATGGGCTTTAAGGCTTCCAACAACAGAAACTCTGGATGTGCAAGAGCAGAGTTTTCCATCCCAAGCACCCTGGTATCTCATTACACTATTTTAAGCAGCCTCAGCCAGATATATAAATCTACTGCTACAAACAACAACAGAAAGAAAATGTTCTACTAAATGGGGAAAAAATAAGAAAAGGGAGCGGCAGCCCTTTCTGAAGAGCTCGTGTTGATTTTGAAGAGTTGGATGCAAATAAAAGAGGGTTTGCTATATTCCTTTCCTTGAAAAATATAGGTATTTAATAGAAATATGTCTCTGAGGCTGTTGATAAGTTTGGTATGATTTTACATCTGGGAGGAACAAGGCAAACATTCTGTTTTTCTGAGATGTTGCCTTTGCAAGGGGACATCACAAATATCCATGTAGTTTTGTAATGTAAACCTAAGCAGAACCCTGCCATGCTCTCCCCGGCTGCTGAGGGATTTCTTAACTTGCATTTTATGGGGGATTTTCACAAGGCAGCAAAAGAGCAGCTGTGTGTGTTCGACAGGTAAAGAGGACTGATGCGTCCATAGCTTAATTCATTGGAGCTTTTTCCTTCTGTGATCACTTGTAACCTGAGGCACTCCAGGGCTCTTGAACTCAGCAGCTGCGGAAGTTAATCAGTGTAATTAGTGATAAACGAACCTGTTCCTTTCCCCTTAGCATGGGTGTGATGAGCATTAGGTAACCCTGGCAGCACTTGCCAAGAGGGGACTTTTTATTTGGCAGGGAAGAGGAAGAAAATAATGCTTGTAGTAACTAGGACAACTTGGCTTCCCTGGGAAGAGCAAAAGAAGCAATTAAAGATGTGAGTGCTGCATGGAATCATTTGCATCATTAGCTTCAGTGTCTGCAAATGAGGCAGCTATCTCGAGCTCCGCAGCATGTCCCTGCCCTGCCGTAACCACTGAGCAGCGCAGCCACTGTCCCGGCTCGTTGCAGGCTGAGCCGGTGGAAAGCATGGGTCTAAAACTGTCCATGCAGGAGCGAGGGAGAGCACTCTTGTGTTTTCTGAGATCCTTTTATCTGTCTTTGCTGCTTTCTTGACCTCTGAGATGTTGTACTGCCCAGACACGACCCTGCTGTTGCACGAGGTTGTATCTTGTCTACTATGCAGGAATATATATATATCCTCAATAAGCTGTGCTTCTCCTAACCTTTACTCCCATGTTTCTGGATTTCTGTCACGTGAGACAAGAAAGCATGGGTTAAAAAAACACTAGTGGGCAGGGAAAGGGTTAGATACTTAAGAGTGCAGAAGCATTTTTTCCGTTCTTCAGGCTGCCTTTTCCTTTTGTTGCAGTTTCACGTGAGCTCATGTCACTTCTGTTGTTTGGAGCACATGCTTAGCTCTTTCCTGAGCTCCCTGGGCTTGTTTTGGCTCTGGCTGTCACGCTCACTATTTGTTAATTGTTGGGTTTGGTTTTTTTTTTTTTCTTCCCTCCAGCTACCTATGTGTTTCTTTTAAATTTTTACTTTGATTTACCTGTTGGAGTGATGGATTTTTCTTACCTTTTATTACTTAGTGGTTTTTTTTCTGTATTCCCTTCATCCTCTGAATTCAACCTTTCACTTGCCTTGTGGTGTCAGTTACATGAGTATTAATTCTTCCTCTACTGCTTGTCTTAGCTTTTGCAAGGAGGTGAGTAGCTCTCTTGGGTTAAACTCATCTCACTTAAATGCCTTCCTTGATGCTGCTTATGTCCTTGGACCACTTCAGGCAGATAAAGTCTCGGTGCAGAGATTATAGGTGTGAAGCAAAGACTCTTCTTGAGAGGACAAGAATGCTGTTATCCAGCTTGTCGTGGTTTCAGGTCAGCTCAGTCGGTAACAAAGCACCACGAAGCCGCTCACTCACCCCCCACCCCCTCGTCTGGCCACGTTGGGATGAGGAGAAAATACAAAGGCAGGCTTGTGGGTCGAGACAAGGACTGGGAGGGATCACTCCCCACTTATGGTCATGGGCAAAAGACAGGCTCAACTTGGGAAAAAAACCAAAATCAATTTAATTTACTACAAATCAAAACAGAAACAAAACACAAGGGTATTAGGAAGGGAAACCAAACATCAGAACAACCTCCCCCCACCCCTCCCGCCTTCCCGGCTCAGTTCACTACCGATGCTGTCTACCTCCTCCCCCCCGGCGGCGCAGGGGAATCGGGGATGGGGGTTGAGTCAGCTCGCCACGCATCGTCGTTGCCGCTTCTTTCCTCAGGGGGAAGATTCCTCTCTCGTTCCCTGCTCCAACGTGGTTCCTTTCCGCGGGCTGCAGTTCCTCACAAACTTCCCTGGTGCGGATCCTTTCCGCGGGCTTCAGTTCTTCCCGAACTCCCCTGGCGCGGGTCCTTTCCGCGGGCTGCTCTCCCGTCTCACACTGCTTCAGCGCGGTTTTTACCATGGGGTTACGGCCACCTTCGGGAGCTTCCGCTCCACCGTTCACCCCCCTGGGCTGCAGGGCCATCAGCCTCCTCAGGCTCCTCCTCCTCCCCCTCCACTTCCATGATTCCAGTGTCGGCAGCGATGTTCCTCTCAGGTTTCCCCCCCACACTACCGGTTCCCCTTCTTAAATATGTTTCCCAGAGGCGCTATCACCGTCACTCCCCGCCTAGAGGTGGGTCCGACATTTTGGGGCAGCGAATTCTTCCAGCAACTTCTTAAAGGGGCCGCCTCTGTAGCCCCCCTCCCCTGCCACCAAGGGAAAACCGCGCCACACAAACCCGTAACACAGCTTTTCAGGGATAAATTGACCTCCTTATTTTGGGGAGGAACTGGCTTAGATCAGCACAGAGGTGCCCATTGCAGGTACCCAGCAGCAGCTCCTTGGGGCTGTGTCTACGCGGCGCTGTGAGGTTTTGTCATGGGATGGTGGGGCAGTGGGAACACACAGTCCTGTGAGATGCCCATAAGGAACTGGGGTGTGCAAAAGGGACTGGAAAGCTGATCTGCTTTGCTGAGATTGCGAAGGCTTGCATAGGAAATATTTTTGCCGATATTTTGGAGAATTTGAGGCTCCTTCTCATATTCTTTGCCAAATCTTTCCCCTTTGTAAGAAAGCTGGAAATCCAGAGCTCATGTGATGACCCCCCCGATTATTATTTTTTTAATTTCTTTTCCCAATGTTTTTATCACATCAGGAGCCAGGGTAAGAGGATATGTGTAACCTGCCTGCCTTTGTCTTAGTGACAGTAATGATGACATGGGGAAGCTGGTCAGAGCAGTGTCACTGCTCTATCCTTAATTTTCCTTGCACAACTGATGGTGATTTTAATAAATAAAGCACAGCCAAGACCTTTTTCTCCTCTTATGCTCATCAGGCAATCATTGCTCTGTCACGCTTTGGCTTCAAACACCTCATTTGCATCTGGCTGCCCTTGACTCTCCTCCATGGATGGGAAAATGAAGAGATGGGAGTGTAAAGGCTGGGGGCTGGCTTTTATGGGTGAGTCATGAAATAGTGGCCAATGCAGGCTCATGCACAGGAGGTGTTGTGGAAACATCATGTGCTGTGCCATGAAAGATGATAGTAAATGGATTAAACAGGAGATAAAAAGGGGGAGGGCACCTGGTTAGCTATTGCTGAAGAAAACACTTAGAGAAAAGAAAATGTAAAAAATATGCCAGAGACCATTGTTAACTGCACTGCAGGTCCATGGCTCTTTTAATAATTAACTATGTAGTGAATGCTAGAAATGATATAAAAAGCTAGAAATGATATAAAAAGCTCTTGAGTGAGGGCTTCTAGTGAATGGTTGCATGAAACAAAGGAATACTGATTCTGGTAGAACTTTTGTTCTAATTTAAGCAAGATCCTTTCTCTGAGATAACAGCCACATTGCATATACTGAAATATCTTCTCCATTAGCTCTGGCAGGAACTGGATAAAGCTCTCATTCAGGTAAACTTTAATCCAACACGTGTCTGCATAGTAATAAGTTAAGTGGGAGCCATCAAACTGTTGTAGGGGTAAGGATGGTGCTTGGAGCTAAGGTAACTAGCTCTTGTACAAGTAGGAAGAGTAAATTAGGAGTGGACAAGCCATGAGTTTTAGCAGAGCAATTATAATTTATGCCAGCTCAAGGGGAACGTTTAACTAAATTAAGCTAAGGGTCTGTCTTCATTGCAAGCTAAGCTTTAAAACAGACCCCTACTAAAGAGGACTTGGTAGTCCTGAGCTCCGAACAGACTTTAGATCCAAATTTTCCTGTGTTTGAGAAAGCTCAGGGCTTGAGCAGAATTTTATGGCCTTTGGCTTGACCCTTGGGCTGTAAACGCTCCCATAAAATGAATGCCAAAGTTATAACTTCCACAGATTTCTAAAAGCTCCAACAGAGAAAGGTCCACCTGGATTTTGGGAGCATGATCTCAGAACAGAATACTTTCAAGTGCTGTTAAACTGCATTAAAACTCCTTTTTATGAGGGAGTTAATTTCAAACACCAGCCTATCAACCTGACACATTCTTTGAGAAGGAGCAAACTTTGCAAGGCATATTTAAAATAATTCCACTGACAGGTTTACGGCTGTGAGAACATTAATAAACTGAAATGGCTATTGACCGTGCAGTAGTCACTAAGCAATTATGTTTTGTCTGTAGGCAGCCTAATGAAACCAGCAGTTAATGACCTAATGAGAATTTAAACCAGCCCACTGCTCCACAGAGACATCCCTTTTCTGTCCCTGGTTATCCTGCACCCAGTGTTTTCCACAGAGGCTTAGTGCTTGTTGATGTTCAGGTAAAAACTACCTTATTTTGTAGAAGTGGTGATGTGCCTTTTCTGTGGTGGTGTTTCCCACATGTGTGCCCAGATGCTGCCACATTGGGGCCACATCAAGGTCCAATGTTTCTGCAGGAGCTGGGGAGCAGAGAGATGTCCGATAGCATGGCAGGGGAAAACCAGAGTGGTGGGATTTTGTTTCAGTGCTTCCTCAGTGCCAGGCAGCATATTCCTATCACAAATAAGGCAGTGGAAGGCTAAGGGATGTGTTAATGAACAGGGGACAGATGCAGAGCCCAAATGATGACCCACGCAGGCCCACTGTGCCCTGGTGGCTCCCCAAAGTGATATCTTTGGAAAGCATCCACCTTTTTTTTTTTTTTTTTTTTTTTTTCTTCTCACTGCTGGAGTGCTCAGAGCCTCTTTTCTTTTGTACAAGGCAGCCTGAAGGGTCCTGTCCTGCTAACAAGCAAACTTGTATAATCCTTCTGCAGCTCATCAGCGAGGTGAGGACAAAGTCATTAGCCATCTGTGTGGGGGTAATTAAGCAGTGCAGCCCAGCAGGCGGGGGGCTGCAGGATGCTCTGGGCAGGGGGCCTTTCTGATGCCGATTTTCTTGTCCAGGTCACAATGTAGCACTGGCAAAGGGGTTTAGGATGTGGAGGGGCCAGTTGTCCCCTCGAGCACAGGCATCGTCCCATCCCTCCAAACTCTACTGTGGATTAGCTCCCAGCTGAGCTGATGGAGATGAGCTTATGCAAGGAGGGTGCTGGATAAGGGTGATGTGATGACTGACAAGTAAAGCAGCCAGTGCCAAGTAATTTTAGCACCTATTCTGAGCAGGGCAGGGTCGGAAGCTGAGGAGGCATGGCTGTGCAGTAGCAAACTGGGTTTGCAGACTGCAGCTTGTGCCGGTGTGTTTGTGCTCCTTGCAAAGGAGCCTGAGAAGAGCTGTGCACGGAGACCTCAGGGCTGAGCTCAGACTCTGTTGTCCCTCTCTTGCTCACTCACTGATTGCAACAGCCTGGAAGACGCAGGCTTGCATCCCTCTCTGCCCCAGCTCAATGTGGATATCATGCTACCTATATGAATATCTAAGCCTTTATCTGTATATTGATAAATCAAAGATAAAAAGCTGCTGTTTTGGTTCTAATTCTAGGTTGCTTTCAATATAGTTTTCCTCTGACAGTTAATGTATTGTTTCTTTGAACAGTCTGTCATTCTTTTGATGTGTAATGAATAGCAGCATCTGTTTTACTCTCATCATACATATTATTATATGATGTCTAGCCTTTTTAGGTTCTTTCTTCTCCAAGTCCTAATCGCTATGCTCACTCCTATATGCTTTTAATTATTTCTGTTGCTTATCGGTGGACTTTTCAGTTCTGCCACCCATGTTTTGAGCAAGGTGTCTGTGACTCACTGCACCGTGTGCTAGACATCAGGTCAGCCTGAAGAATAGCTTTAGGATGTATTCAGCCATATTTTCTCTTCCTCCCTCTGTGTACATGTTAGTGTTTTTTCTATGAGCACTCTTGCTTTCTGAGCTCTCCCTCATGGCTTGATCTTTTTCTGGAATAATCAGAGTGATGTCATGATTTAATCCCCTCTCAGCTCAAAGGTCTGGCTTTTGAAGAGCCCCAGTCATGTTCTCCTGCTCATCTTGTCCCGTCCTTGATGGAAATATCAGACCTTCATGGATCACTTTTCAAGTTTGTGCATGTGCGCACTGTTTCCCCAGGAAAGTTTTTGAGTCTTTGAAGGGTTTTCTGATGTGCAAATGACAATCCTAATGCTTGATGGGGGGGTTGCAGTTGCCCGAGTTGTGAAACCTGCTAAAAAATGTGGTTCTTTCAGGTGACTGTTTTCATCAACAGATTATGAGCTTTTGGAATTTTTTTGAAGGGAATTTCAGTGAGTCTCTGTTTTTGGTTTCAGAGGGGAATGTTTGGTTTTTTTTTTTACCAGCACCTGCTTACAATCCAATTAGCTAACTGCCTTTGGTAATTAACCATAACGTATTTCAGGAGAACAGAATAACAACAGGAGAAAATCAAGTAGTGACAACTCTGTGAGAGTCTTGGCTGAATTTGGACCCACACTTTCCCAGATGCAGGATCGTGAACAGCCCCATAACTTATTGCCATCTCCTTTGAGCTCTGCCATGCAGTGCCTTGAAATGCTGGAGGAAAAAAACCATCCTGTCGCTCTGCTCCAGGTTCACGTGTGTACCATCACCTGCAAACCCAAAGAGGCCAGCAAGTATTTCTGCCTGTGGTTCATGTGCCTGGGCTTTGTACATAGGATCTTTTCTTTTGAAAATTTGGCCAGCCTGGCGGCTAGGGCACAGAGTTCTCTGGCTGAGAACCTTTGGGCTCTCTCCTCTGCAAGAGGTGTCTTGCATCTGTTCTTTCTTTGCCAAGTGTTCCCCCTCATCTGAAAGTTCCTTGGTGGAAGGTTTGCAAATGGGAAAGCACAGCAGGACTGCTAGAATGAAAGAGGCTTGGTTTTGGTGTGATGTGCAGTGACTGGCTTTTAGGTAGTTGATTCATCCCTTAGCTGCTGGGCTTAAAAATTCTTTAAACTCTACAACTGATTGCCTGTTACCTATCTGGGACTGAGAACACACTGAGCTTCTGGGTTTTTCTTGAGTTATTGAACACACTATTGCACATCTAAACTGTGCACATCAGTACTAACTCGAGGCTTCATCTAGCTCATCACAAACACGAGTGGATGGTTGTTTATACTGGTCCTCTCCGCTATCGGAAGAGATGTATTCAAAGAACTGGGTGCCCCATAGGTATCTGGTTGTGTGTTTTCCTCAAAAATGTGATTAGATGAGGTATGTGGGACTCATTTCTTTAGAAGGATAGGAGAAACAGCTGATGCTCCCCATGATGGGCCTCCCTACCTAGCAGTCTGGCACAGATGTGCTTCTAAAGAGCTTTATAATTTGTCCTTATTATGTTCTATGTGTGATTTAATGAAAGAATTTTTAATGAAAGACCCTTTCTGTACTGTAATTGAGCTCTTAATCTTATCTGAAAAGCAGAGCACAATCCCTTCAAAAATGACATTCGAGTAACAGCCTATTTGCATTTCCTGCACCGTGGTATCACTCACAGGAGCTGCTCACTCTTTATTTAAAAGCAGATAATAAGCAGATTTCTTCGAGTCAAAAATACATCAGTGATGCCATATGGAGTAAGTTTGAGAAGCAAATGATCTCACTTCCCAACTGAGCAAGCGAGGCCTTCCCTGGTCCTGAAAAGCAAGAAGTGAGCTTTCCCTTAGTGAGCATCTGAGTCTTCATGCGGCTTGATGCTCAGCAAATGGTACATGGAGATGACAGCTGTCAGCAAAATTAGTTACCCTGGGCAGGTAAAAGCTGGCAGGAGATAAAAGTGGAAATTTCAAAGCAACAGGATGCTGAAAAAATTGAGAAAGGCAATGTGTTCAGTGAAAATCTCTTCATCTTAAACCTTCAAAAAACATTTTTACAAAAATCCACAAAAATGTCTTGCTTTTGATAAATCTAATTTCCTAAATAGTACTTCACAATCCCAGTTATGAGTTAAGAGAGTTTAAAGAATGCTTAGGACAGGATTTTTTGTTGTGATCTGAGTAGATGTTTTTGTTTTGTTTTAATGTGCTGTAGGTTGGAGGGAGGCCATGCGCCCCCACTGCAGGCTGATGAGACCCTGTTGACTTAAGCACTGATGGACACTCCCAAAACCTAGTGTTGGACTGGTCCCAAACCAAAATCTGGATGGGACTGTGTGAAGCATTTAACACTAGAAAATACTTGAAGCTTGGTGGTGATCCACAGCTCCCACTCCAAACCCACAGGCAATGCAAATAGTGACTGGTTTGGTGCCTGCTTTGTGCGGAGCTGATGGTTGTGAATGGCAGAGTTGTGGGATGAATCGATGGCTGGTTTGCCAGGGCACACAAAACCTTACATCTCTACTGCTTTAGTCCACAGAGCAGAGCGTGGTTTTCCTAGACAAATACCTGGAGAATGGGAAGGATGAAGAGGCAAGACTTCTTCTGCCACTGGCCATCGATTGATGCTGTGCTTGTTGCAAACACACGAGTTACATCTTGTACAAGTCTGTGAAATCAATGCAGAGGATTCCAGGCTGAGCTCAGATCAGCATGTCATTTACCAGGTGAGTGAGGACTAGACTCCCCACCACATTTCCATGGCTGGAGATGAGTGGGTTGAATTGCATCCATTGGGAAGATGAGAAATGTGTCATGTTTTGTCTTGCCCTGTACAGCAGATATCCTAACTTAAAGCATCTCTGTCTTCACACCTTCTGCTTCTTCCTCTGCCTCCTTGCACTGATGCACACACGCCTGTAGAGAGAAGACCATTTTGGTCCTGTCACTTCATCTCTCCCACCCATGCTTCCCTTTGCACTAATCCACTCATCCTTGAGAAGACCTCCATTACTGGAGTAATAAGCACTATTGGATCAGTCTTTGATGTGATGAGCAGTGGATTTTTGTAGTCAATACATCAATTTAAACTGCTACAAATAAAAGATCAATTCCTTCTTTCCTGGAGAAGAAATTAAGGAAAAACCTTTTCATGTTATGAACCAAGTGTATAAGGCTGAAGAGGGTGAAGGTGGAAAGGAGGTTGTCTCCTGAGAGGAGTAAATTTGTCAATCTAGCAAATTAGAGAGAATATGCTTGCACCTTTTAAGGAGTCAGGTACCAAAATAATGTCACTGAGTAGGCAGGGCTGGGGTGGGAATCACTCACACTGCTAAGCAAAGCCACAGATTTTGACAGATCTGTTCACACAAGGGCCCATTAGCTGATGCCAGCTCCATGGAGCAGGGCCCAGAGAGATGGCTGGTCAAGGACAATTTCTCTGCCTGATTTTACAGCATGTTGCTACAAGGCTGTTTGATAGAGTTTTCCGTTCCCTTTGCATCCCTGTGGACAGCGTCCTTGATGAGACCATCCTGCCACACGCTTACTGCCTGCGCTGTGGCACCAAGGTGGCTTGCATTACGCACCAGTGTCTGCGAGGGCTCGGTCCCCTTTCGCTCAAAGCTGTGACAGGTTAGAGGGAATTTGAATTATTCAGCAGCATCAAAAGCCCTGCAAGAGCTAATTAGTGGCTGTGGTTACGCAAGGTGAAAACAGAGGATCTCATGTTTTTTGCCAGAGGGGTGGGTGCTGCTGGAGGAGCTCCGATCCAGGGTATGGCACCAGGGGATGGCGTGGAGAAGGGCAAGAGGTCCCCTATGGCACCTTGGTCCCACGTGGCACAGCTTCCTCTCCAAAATCAGCCCGGATCTCCTCCCTTCTCAATGCAAAGACCTGTTCTTTGTGCTTTCTGACAGAAACAGGGCAAAATGTGTGTGTGTGTGTGTGAAAACGCTAGCCAAGCAACGCTGAGGGCAAGAGCTGAATTCTGTAGGGATGCCGTGGAGGGGGCTGGAGGCAAGCACCCTGCCCATGCTCACCCCTGCTCATGGGTGCTCAGACAGCGTGTGCTGCCCAACAAGTCCCTTCCACAACGGCTAACATGCTCCTGATTATATTTAATTAATTACAGCAGGTTGAAATTCTAGAATCAGAATTGTGCTCGTAAAGGAACATGAAACAACATGTTCTCTTGACGTTGGAGCTCCTCTAATGGTACCCGTGACTACATTTGCCAAGGTAACGGGGGGCAATGACTCAGAAGATGTGCAGGCAGCAGCTGGCAGCACATTGCCTGCTCCACAGAGGCTGAGCACTTGGATTTGGTGCTCTCAAGCATGGACCTCGTGTCCCTGCAGCGCTTTTCCATCCAGGAATGGTGTGGAAGAGGGTGACGAGTCCCTGGGGATGTGGTGCCAAGAGGTGATGGGCATTTGCCACATCAGCCCTTTCTCGCTGTGTTACTTCCTCCCCTTGCGAGACGGTGTGCTGGGCTGTTTTTTCTTTTCTGGTCCTTCACCATTGCACTCTGGAAATCTGAACCTAAAAAATGTGTTCTTGGGTTTTTGTTCTTTTTAATTACACTGACCTGTACATCAGGAACATCTCTACAGCTTTCAGTGGGGTTTGTTACTGTATGAAACTCTGAGTCGTCTTCTGCTTTTTGGCCCTGATTTTGTGACTTGGCAGACATGTGCTTAATTTAAAAAATGTGGTCAGTCCTGTCACCCCCCTCAGGAACTGCTCAGATACCTGAAGTTAAGCAGGTTTGTATTGCCCAGGTACCTACAACTGTAATTACAAGGTAAAATAACTTCTTCCTTTTCAGTTTCGTGAAACTGATCTGTTCTTTCATTTCTGGTACTTCTTTAGTTTGGTTAATTCCTGCTAGTCCCCTTCATGTGCCTGTAAAAACAGGCTAAAACTAAATACTTGAAAGCATCAGAAAAAGGTTTGGGCATATTTAACAGCCATCATTGTATTTTACAGCTGTACACTCCCTCAGTTAACGTTCCTTCCATTTTTTGGTGTTTTTTTTTTCCTTTTTTTTTTTTTTTTTTTTACTAACTGTGTTTGTGCTGTCTCCCTGACAAGCTCACAAAAGAAACCCAAGAAACCAGCCAGCCAAGCAGATAAGGAAACAGCTGTTGTAGAGCGCAAAGGTCAAATAAATACAGACAGCTCAGGAAAAAGCCTTTGCAAAACGGTGTGAGGCTGAATAGGTGAAAAGGAAGGTTTTTTTGGAAAGGGATTATAAAGGGGGAAACCCATTTCTGCAGAGAAAAAAAATACACCTTAGCCTCCAAAAAAAAAATCTCTCAATGAATTCAGGGCAATAAAAGAGAAGGAATAATAACTTGTGTTTTGGTAAATGGGAAGCCCTGCTGCGCCTGTGGACTAGCTGCAGGAGCACATGCAGCCTTTGCAGCTCTGCAGTCCTGCAAAGCTGTACCTTGTGCATTTAGTCTCTGATTTTCTCATCGTTTCATGGCCTCTGCCCGATGAGGAATAATACGGAAATGCTCCAGTCTAGGAAACCATTTAACAAACTGCTGTAAGTAGGACTTACATGTACCAGTCTAGCAGGCTGCTGACCTGGGATTGTTGCTTTACTTCCCATTTCTGGGTAATTTAGCTTATTTCTAGGTTATTAGGAAAGAGACAAGTCTTTAATTAAAATGCAATTAATTCCAGCCTCGTTAGCCTGGATTGTACTTCACTGTTCCTTGTATTGTAGGCAGAGATGGGACTTGTACTTATTTCATTAAAAATGCAAAATGCCACCAGGTGGTCACTCTCCAGTACAGGCAGTGACTTATGCTACAGCGTTTGTCACGGATGGCTGCAAAACCACGACCCAGATCCATCCTAATGACTCCATCCATCATCAGCCCAACCTGCCATCCCAAATAGGAGCAGTGACAAGGGGCATTGCTAAATGCCTGTGTCGGTCTGTCCTTCTTGTAGCTTGGCCGTGTACCCTGGCCATGCTGATCCCTCCTCACGATGCACAGCTCGCAGCCCCAGCCCCCCTCTCCCTGCAGCGTGGGAGGATGTAGAGCTGGTCTCGGGTCTGCTCCCACCGAACCACCGTGCTTGATGGCTCCCACGTCATTTCATTGTGGCAATAAAAATTAATGAGCAATATAGCTCTCTTCCCTCAATTATTGAACTATGGCTGCATTCTGAAATGAAGTGCAGGTCTGAGGTGCTAAACCCATGCTAAAGGAAGAGTAACATTGCAGATGTAAAATGCAAAGGGTGACTAAACCCACCTGTGTTTGCTATTTAAATCCCTTCAAACATCAGTTATGATTGTCCTGATAAAGACAGGGCAGCATTCAAACAGATGCTGAACAGGGTTCCTCTAGTGCATCTCCAGATAAGATTACAAAGAAGCTATTGTTGTTCCTTAGTCGCAGCTGAAATCTAAATTGCAGCAAGTGAAGCTTGGAGGGTGAAACATGTGCTGGCACTGGGGGGCCCAGTGTGGGAATTGTTTTCAAAGAGTTAGGAAATGCAGAAGGTGAGGTTCCTGAAAACAGTAACTACGTACAGCCCACAACGTGGCATCTGGCAAGGGATTTTTGTATTCAAACACAGGGAGGGAAATCTGATCAGGACTTGCTAATTTTCATGAAGTCAAACACTTGGGATTCACTTCAGACTCACATTTTCCTGGAATAATTAAACACAAATAGTGTATATTTATACATGGACACTTGACTTCTCTGTTTGAGACTACAATTTGTCTTCCTCTTGTGGTCACTGCAAGCTTTCCTCTCCTGTGGTTTACAGTTGAACTACCCACCTCTACCCCCAGGACTATGCATCTGTTATGCTTTGCATATTGTTGGTTCTTCAAAGGAAAGCAAACAATGCTGTTTAAGCAAGTCTGCTTTGTAAGCAGATTTTATTCAAACCAGGTCCTGCATAAAACCAGAATCTGATCGCATCTCCATTGTCTTGTATTTCTGTTATTTTTCCTCTCTTCATTGCTTTTCCATTTCTTCTTCCTATGCGGTTCTCATTCTTCAGCGACATCATTCAAAACTACACAGAATTCAGATACTGCTGCTTTTATATTTGTAACTGCTGTGATACCTTATCTCACCTAGATATGTTTAACATATGGTTTTCCCTGGGCTGACAGATGTATTCTTTGAGCTGTAAATATTGCAAATCAGGGATACAGAAATTTTCTTACCCCGTGAATCTGATCGAGGTCCTTTTCCAATATCTCACTGAACACCTGAAGTCTCCCTTTCTTCCAACAACCTCCAGAGCTGCTTTTGGCTAAAGGTAAAACAGAAAGTGCTTGTTTGGATTCACTCCCTTGCCATGTTTCCATTTCATGCAGCGGCTGGGGTAGGATGTGTGGTTGGGCAGGCAGCTTTTGCAGGCAGGTCTGCAGATGGCCCCAACCCACTACCGCTTTGCCTGCCGGTGTCCAGCCCAGTCTGAGGCAGGCTGGATGCCACATGGGCTCTTTTCTTCACCATGGCCTCTGACAAAGCTGGTGCCTTGCATTTTAGCTGAAGATGTGGTCTGGCAGGATTTGAATTTTGGTTTCTGGGAACAGGAAGCTTAAGGCATTAAAAATCCGTGCAATTAATGCCGCTGATCTGTGGGATTTGGGGTTGCTGTGGCAGCTTTCTCCTGTTGATTGAAATACCCGATTGCTAATGGTCAGATCCTGATGTGCTGGGCCATCACAGGTGCTGACTGCAGGACTGGAGACCACCTTGAACCGAGGACCTACCCGGACTTCTCCCGTTGGGAGGCGCCAGCGTGGTGACGGCAGTGGCCTCAATCAGGATCGAAACGCTAATGATGGTTTCCAACACTAACTACAGCCTCTCTTTGCCGCCAGATCAGCCAGAAGACCCTGCCCCAGGGACAGATTAGTGCCACAGCCATGTTTCTCTGTGGAGATGGGGGACTAACATGACAGAAATGGGGTGTGTGACCTGCGAAGCTGGGCATTGAGCTGGAAAGAGCGTGGTGATGTCTCTCCAGAGGCATGGGGTCTCTAGCCACCGACTGTGACTGGTATCAAGAGGTGGGGAAGCCCCCCCATTACGTCACCCTGAAGTGCAGTTCTCTATGTCCTGCAGAGCTCAGTGTCCCCACAGCAGAGGCTCTACTGCAAAACCTTGTTTTGCTCATGAGCACCCCAGCAAAATAAATTGGCTGGCCTTGCAGCTCTGTCCGTAAGCCCAGGCAACACCTGTGTTCCCCAGCTGCTTACACCATCCCTGGGTCTGCCCCAACAGAGGGGAGCCCAAGAGCTCCCACCAGCTGCCGGCAGCAGTCAGGCTCCCTACTTGCACCCACCTCGCCAGGCACAGTGATCCTGCACCTGTGGGCGACAAAAAGCCCCGTGTTAGGAAACACCAGGTGTTGCAGCGGTGATGTTTTTTGGGAGAAAAGCCAGGGAAAGCAGAGCTGTGCATGGCCAGCTTGATCTCCGTGCTGGTGTGAGCACCGGGGTGAGGTAGCGACCTGCTGAACTGATTGATTGCCACCACCGGTGATTGCACAGGCTGGGACACTGGGTCAAGGAGCTATGTGTGTTTGCACACACGAGTGCAGGGACAGATGGGCGCGTGGCATGGGAAGTCCTTCTGATTCCTCAAGCAGAGGCCTGTGCGTATGGTCCTTTTCATTACATAGCAGGTGAAAAACGAAGCGGCTGAGATGTAGCTTAACCAGGGAGAGATCTGGAGGTGGGAGAGAAAGAAATGCACAGTCAGTTCGTAAGATGCTTTGGAAGGGAGCAAACTTGCTGCTGGGCTTCCCTCTGAGGGCAAGTCCAATCTCTTTCTATCTTTCTCTTTCTTTCTTTCTTTCTTTCTTTCCTATGGTGCTGTGTTACTCCTCTGTGGCCAGAAGGCTGCAGGCATTTCAATTCTCTTCTTCAAGTCCTTGTTTCAAAAAGGGCCCCAAAAATGTTTTCTTCTAAGACACAGCAAAGGGGAAGCGCACAATGCAGCCATCTCTGAGCCTCTCTTCTCCTGTCTCAGGGAGAAAGGAATTCACCAAGCCCTAGAGCCTGACTCACTCGCTGTGTGAGCATGAATTAACCAGGAATGTTCGAGAATTATTCCTGAATAATTCATGAACCTGAATTAATCATGCATTTTCATGAATTATTCATGAATAACTCATGGAAATGCAAGGTTTATTCATGCTCCAAAAAACCCAAGGCTTTTTCTCTTCTCTTCTGCTCTCTCTCCCTGTAAGAAACAGATCTGAAACAAGCTAAGGAAAAAAAAAAAATGTATATGGAAAAATAACAGGAATAATACTGAAACAAAACAACCAGGAAAAAAGAAAGCAAAGGGTCTTTTTTTCCTTTGCAGTGGAGACGGCAGGTGGGAGCTTTCTAAGCCAGACAAAGAAGACCCGACAAGGAACTGTGGTGAAGGGACAAGCCCAAGGCAAAGAAGAGTCCGTTCACCTCCTCTCCTGGAGCAGGCAGCTGAGATCTGGATAGACAGGAGACATTTTGCAAGACTCAACACCTGGAGCAGTGCTAACCAGGCAAGGACCGAGCTCTATTGCTATCAGGATTGTGATATCTTTCTCTCTCTTTCTTTCTGTGTTTGTGCATTTGTGTAGTTTTGTTGTATTCGTTAAGGTAAGTGGGGCAGGAGGGAGCAGCAGCAGCTATGAAGATCGGTATTTTTTTCTTTAAATGTTACAGAAAAGAAAAACCCGCCAGAGAGCTTTTTGGGGCTGGGGTGGTTTGCTGTTTGGAATAGGGAGCTCCTTACAACAGAGCTGTGTTTCTGTGAGGGAGGGGTCTCAGCTTGGTGTTTATCCCAGTTTCTTGGTCTGTAACCTTCCCTGGGCTCAGGAGAGGGCTGGGTGCAGCCGCCTGCTGCAGAGCATCCCGCAGCGGGGAAGGGGATGCGGGGAGCCAGGCGGTTACTGCACAGTTGATTTCTGTATGGTGCTTCCTTATAAAAATAAACCCCGGAGCGTTTCTCGGCCAAGAGGAAAGGATCGGAGTGAGCCTGGCGTGAGTCTGTGCCAGCAAGGCAGGCTGGCAGGTCTGAGGAAAGTTATGATTCCCACAAGGAGCTTTGCTGTGGCTGATGATGGGGGGGNAGAAAGTTCTCCAGGGTGAACTGAATGTCCCAAGTGAGAGGAATGAAAACCAGGCTTGGCTTTAATGGCGGTGTGGGGATGAAACAAGAGACTGTAATAAATTGGGTCCTAGCTGTCTTTCCAGCCAGCTTGCCCCTGCTCCACCTCTCCTGTCCTTGCCCCAGCTCCCTCCCATCGGCTTTGGACACCGTGGCTGTTCTCCACCCATTGCCCAGCACAAGGACTCAGCCCCAGAACCCGTCTGCCAAATCCTGCTGCAGAGCAGAGCGGGATGGTCTGGGGTGAGGCTTTGCAAGGGCCCTCAGGAGCTCTGGCAGGAGGTCTCTGCCTGGTTTTGTCCCCATCCATGATATGTTGGTTGAAACCTGGAGAGAAACCCTCCCTAAGCCCAGCAGACCTTGGCTCCTCAGCTGCCTCTGTGCCTCAGGAGACTTTGAAAGTCACCACTAGCCCAGCTGATGTTTGATTGCTGAGCACTCCCATTTCTCCAGTGATTTAAGCCTGCAGCTCTAAGGGGAAAAATGGGGTATCTCAGTGGGCAGAGCAGTGGGCCAGGACCCAGGAGACCAGCTCCTTGCAGCTTTGCTACTTGGCTGCCTTAGATGTATCTTTCACTGGTCTGTGCCTCAGTTTCCCGTGTATGAAACAGGGGTAATTTGCTGCCCTCTTTATGAAAGCATTTTGACATTTACTGGAGAAAATAACTGTACAGGCAAAGGAAAGATCATTTCCTTGGGTACACCTGGGTCTTTTCGAGTCTCTTCTCTGTACTGCCTTGATATCATACAAGCAATTTGCCTCCACTGCAGCAAATTGCCGTAGACCCACTAAAGTCAATTGAGCTGGTTCGTGTGGGCAGAGGAACCAGCCTGTCTCTGCTCAGTGGTCTGCTCAATGCATCCTGCATGAGAGCTGGTCCTATCCAAAGCCAGGTGACACATGTCATGGCTGGAGCTGCAGTTCCTCTTCAAATTAAGCTGGGGCACACTAAAGGCACATGGAGCTGCGCCCAGGTCAGTCCCAGCAGAACCTCCCTGGGAAGAAGTTTAGGATGAGGCAAGCATAGAAGGGCAGGAATGGGAAAGGAGAAATAACTGCTAGAAAAGATGCAGGGACAAGTATTTTATATTTGCAGGCTGCATCGCCTCAGGTAAAGCATCATTTCCTAATCCTCCTAACCATGGGAGAGCACAAAGCCGTGCTGTGACGCTCCCCTCCCGCTCCCCCCTGCACCAGGTGGGCAGCCCCGATGTCAGCCAAGCTCTACGTCCTCATCAGCTGGCCTGATGGCAGCCGGGTGATCAACATTGAGAACATCAAGGAGCCCCGCAAGCCCTTCCACCTCTACACGGTGGGCGAGCAGGTGTTGGCCCGCTGCCCTGGCTTCAGTGGGCTCTACTGGGGGATGGTGGAAGGCATAAGTGGTGAGTGACACCCCTCTGTCGTGGGCTTTGCAATTTGGGGCTGCTCGGGAGCAACCTTTAGAGAATGAGTTCAATGCTGAAAAGTACTCTCTTCCTACAGAGCATAAAGATATTTTAGAGAAGAAGCTGCTGGAAGACAGACAGCTCCTGGAGAAGTTAAGTGAGTAGGGTCTTTTGAAGATTGCACCTTTCTACCTCCATTGGGCTTTTGGGGTGAGAGGATGGAGAGGGCGTTGTAGTCCTGTCAGAAATTTCACAGTCCTACAATCAGGGTAAAAAGTACTGAACGGGAGGTGGGAGATGTGCAACGGGGTATCAACGTTGTGTATCTTGAGTATTCACCTTGCTTTCAGAAGAAGAACCAGCTGTCCACAGCGTGATGCCACCCCAGCCAAAAAAATCCAGGAAAACCTTCCCAAAATGGACTCTGGGGAACGCATCCAGGAAATACCATGGTGACAGGACTTACCCTGCCAAGCCGCTGCTGAGGGCGGCTGAGGCCAGCCTGCCCCATGACGTTGGCAGCTCCTCCATCATCAAGGAGAGATGTGCCCTGGGCAACGCAGCAGGAAGCCCCCGCTCGCTGGCAGGGTCCCCCAACCCAGCCAGCGCCTTCACACCCCCATCCACATTTGTCACCGTGGCCATGCCGGGGACTTCCCAGGGTGAAGAGGACAGGGCCGGTCCAGCTACCAGAGGTAATCCTGGCTGTAAATTAGGACATTGGCTTTTAGCTCTCTTCTACCTTGTCCTGAACGGCAGGTTGGGATGGGGACCCACAGAGCTCCCAGGAGATCTCTCCTTTGCTCCAGGGCTGTGTGTGCTTTTTCCCAGGGCTACAAAGGTTAGAAACGAAATCTTCTGGTCCTTTCCACCTGGGAGATCTCCTCCAGGAGGGCTGTCTAAAGGGAGATGCCTGTGTGATAGCAGATACTATCTGTTCTACCAGGCACCACCTCTGTCTCCTGGACTAGCAGTTCTTTCCCCACAAGCCAAAACCAAATCTAGCCTGCTTGAATTACCATGAAATACCTCAAGGCCTTGTGTCTCAATTAGTCAAACCTTCTCTGATTTGTGTATTTCCCTGTTTTTCCATCCACTTGTACCTACACTGAACACACATAAAAATGTGCTAGTGCATCATCTACCTGCTGACTAACAGCAGTGTCCAGAGACACATTGGCTCTGCTTGCCTTGTCCACTATGTCTTTTGTGATGGGAACAGAAGAAGCCCTTGAGATACCTTTTTCTGATAACAAAATCCCTGTTGTTCCATCCTGGAAAGCAATTCTGAATCACTCTGTTTATGTAAGCGAATAAGATGCTGCCGTGCAATCTAGCAGGAGCGCTTAGATAATCTGTTCCAGAGAGAAAAGGATTCAGGACCTTTTCAACTGCTGGCCTGTTCAGCTTGTCTCCCATCCCTGCCTGTAGATTACATTGCCCTGCCAATGAAGAGGAAGTCAGATGGCATCCTCTCCCAATGCCAGCAACGCATCTTTCTGAACAGGTAACCCTTGAAATAGCAGTGAGGACCCCGAGTGTTTCACACCATATATATTAATTTCATAGTGTGGGGTCTGTCCGCTGTTTCCATGCCCTGGTGGTGCTCAGTTTGAATTGATGTTAATGCAGGCATAAACACGAAGTGCAGAAGGTAATGGGAGTTTGTGTGGGTACATCTATACTGCAGAGCAATTGAGTCCCATGTGCTCTGGAGTCCTTATCCCTTGGTGGGTCAAATGGGAGAGACAATCCCCCCCCCCCGATATGTGTGCTGGGGCTTGGCTCTGTGTGGAGAGGGGGTGCACAGGAGGTTGTCCATGTGAAGAACCACGTGGTTCCAGGGTGGTGAAACACTGGAACAGGTTGCCCAGAGGGGTTGTAGATGCCCCATCCCTGGAAACATTCAAGGCCAGGTGGGACGGGGCTCTAAGCAACCTGATCTAGTTGAAGATGTCCCTGTTCACTGCAGAGGGGTTGGACTAGATGCCCTTTAAAGGTCCCTTCCAACCCAAACTATTCTATGATTCTAACTATTGCGATTTCCTCTTAGTCTGTTTTATTCTTGCTGTAAATGAAAACAGAATTGAATTTGCTTTGAATTCCAACCTTTGAGTTACAGATCATTCTCATCAGGAATTAATATGAATACAAATGTGAAGCTTCTTGTGGCAGTGCTTTTTAGCTTGCTTGTTTCTTCCAGCTGTGAAGATCGGAAGCTAGATGCTTTGCAAGAGACAGATGATTTTGAGGGAGTTCAGAAAAATTTTGGTCCTGGTGAAATGGAAAGGTAATTAGCAAAAGAAGGCACTTGCTCTTAAGTTTATTTTCCTTCTCACTACAAGAAAGAGCAGTGAGGCCACAGCTGGGTGACAAAATGATACAAGTTTAGAACTAAGGGCTGCTGAATCTCTATATAATCAGAGCCAGGTGTTTCTTTCTGATTGTAGGGCTTGGAGTTAGAGATGCAAGAAGGCTCTAAAACAGTGCAGAAACCACAAAGCTCTTGCCTATAACAATCAAAATGACATCTATTGTGTTTGAACATGGTTGTGTGTTGCTTGCCTTATTGTCCGCTGCTTTGATGACCAGTATTCAGTGAAGAAGTAGCTGCTAGGGACAGCTTTTTTGTGAAGAAAGGGGTGCTAAAAAATCATGTTACAGTACTTGTGTTGTCATTTCCCATGTGTCTGTTGTTTCATACCACAAATATGTGCTTCCTGGGACTTGCAGGACAGGGCTTATATCCTACCTTAAAACTGAAAAGAAAATTGAGTATCAAAGTCTCCACACATGCATGACAAGAAGGGGTTGAGGGTTAAACTCTGAACATTTCTGAGCTACTGAAAAGTCCAGACCACATCATTCTTCTCTCCTGCCTTGCTCCTCACGCAGGTGTAACTGGAAGGGCTGACACTCTGGCAGAGAACTTGTCCTGTCCCTGCTTGCAGGAGACACGTAATCACTGCTTGAGTGGAGGTGAGGCCATGGTGTCTTGCCTTTACACATGTAATCTTAATTTTTCAGGGCGGAGAGGATGGAACAGCTGGAGAGGATGGTGTTGGACCTCCAACAGGATGTTCTCTCTCTGAAGAAGAAGGTGCAGAGGCTGGAATCCCTGTCTTTCCAGGAGGAGCCCCACCGGCAACCCTGCGAGGTAGTGGAGCTCTTCAATGGCTACACCAAGGAACAGCTCAAAGAGACCATCCGGTTTGACCAGAAAATCAGTACTGCCTGCAAGACACTGCTCTACAAGCTCTTCACGTCTGACTACATCCAGAGCCACTCCATCACGGGGCGGAGGGGCAATACTTTCCGAGAGGCGAAGCCCATGATGGATGAACGCTGCATCAAAATCATTAGGGTGCTGTTGAAACAGAAGTTTGGAGATCACCTCAGTGACACAGTGATCACGGAGAAGATACAAAATGTGCAGAAAGCCCTGAGGCAGAAGTTTAAGACAGAATGTCTCTGATGCACAGGGGACTTGGTGTCTCTTCCTACCATGCTCATTGCTGTACCTGAGCAGCACTCCCAGAAAAGACAAGGCCAATCTGCTGTTGTTCAGCTGATTCCCCACAAGGAGCCAACCCAAGTGAACCATGGGCTAAACAACACAAACCTTTCACTGCCAAACCTCTGCCTGCATTAATCGAGTGGGAAGTTTGCCCAGCTTGGCTAGGTTTTTGCACATCTGCTAGCATTTTACAAGTTCCTTTCTGTCCAGTCTGTGTGCAAACTTCACTGCGGGGTGCATGTAATGATCTCTAGGCCTTTTTGATGGACATGCTAATAAACTTGAGGATTCCCGTTGGGTCCAAGTATGGGTCAGTAAGTAAGCTTTGTTCCACCTTGGAGTGGGCTGGGGAGAAAGACTGGCCCTGGGGCAGGGAGTCCAGCTGCAGATGGACTTGGTGTCACCTGCCACAGCTTCTCTCTGCATGTCTATGGTTGTCTCCTTCTGCCTGTGGGACAATATTTGCTCTCTTTGCTCCCACTGAATGTGTGTTACAATTTCCTGCAGTAACAGAAAAGCAGACTCATTAAAACAACACCATAAAGCATTCAGAGAAAGATAATTTCATTTTTCCCTCTGTTTTATTGTAGCTGTATGGAAGAAGTGTCTTCACTAACAGAAATCTGCTGAACAAGAGAAGAAGTGGTCATCCATGGAAATTACTTAATATTAATTTTCCTTTCAAAACCAGATTATTTCCATGGAGAAATCCTGTACATTTTTTATGACTCAGGGTTGGGGGATGGAGCGCAAAATGTGGCCCACTGTAGCTATACCTTTCCTTCAAAAATCAGACATATTATGAACACAGTCACTGTAATTTAAATACAGTATCTTTATCCTAGTTAAGAAATTCCAGGTACAACCAGGGATTTTGCTGTGTGGGAGGCTATAGAGAAGGGCTAGGAAGACAGGTCTTTTTCTAAATAGTTCAGAGCTGGATTTTGGGTGTGTTAAAAGTGGTTTTAACATTAAAAGAATAAGATGCTCACACCAGTCCACCTAACAAGTGCTGCAAAATACCAAACATTCCCTTTTAAAGAGACTTCTCAGACAAGAAATTAGTTTTCTAAGTTTAATTTGTAAATTATTCAGGAAAGGAAATGTCAGTTGTTTTGCATTAATGAAAACATTTGGTTTAATTTATAAGTTTTGTTTGTTTTCAAGTATTTAATTTCTTCAGAGCTACATAAGAAATAATTTTCCAAAATAAATGTATTGGAAAAACAAGGAGCTGTTTTGAAAGAAGAAAAAAGGAAATGTATTCTTTTCAGAATTTTCCTCCCCCCTCTGCCTTTTTTCTACTTGAAAAACAAAATCATTGAAGTAGGGTTAATGCTATGAAGCGTTTTGATTTTGGTGGGACATATGCTTGCCAACATTTTTGGCACTATTTTCATCAGATGTGTTTAACAGTCATGCTAAATTGCTGTAGCCAATAACTAAAGATATTCCTTCTGTTTTCCCAGTGTGAATGCTTTTCCTAACTCTCTATTATGCAAACATGCCAGTGACGATTTCTCATTTGTATGGGCCTTCACTTGAGCAGCAGCTGGAGTGGGTCTACTGTGATTACTTAGAGCCAAGAGTGCAGCCAGTCTTTGAAAATATGCTCAAACTGAGCAGAAGTGCCCCAAAACCTCCTCAATGCAGAAACACTCCTTAAAATACAGCTGCCTTGTGCCAGAAACACGTTACCTTCCCACTGCAGGCAAGACCTTAGGTTGGTATTGCTGCTCAAGGAAACACCCCGGGAGATGTTTTTAATGTTGACTTATCAAAGAGAAGATTGAGGATGCACAGCCTTATTCTGTGGGCACTTGCTTTGGCATCTGCCCTTGGGGCTTTTGCACACCTTTCCCTGCAGATTCTGCTTCTCATTTCCTTGGTGACATTGCAGCCAGCAGCATGGCAGCAGAGAGGGATGGAGGGGATGGGTGCCTCAGACCCACCCTAGTGAGGGACCACCATCACCTCCTGTGTGGCCATGGCTGCATCCAAGCCATTTCCCTGGGCACACATTTTCACCTTCATCTACCCTCCCAGTGCTTCATGAGATCCCTTGCCAAGCTGCAGCCTTGAAAGCCAACTTACAAATGTTATTTATTAAAATAAGTGCTGCTGCTGCCCTCCCTCACTGAGCCCCCTCCGATGAGCTGCAGATCATTACTGCAAAAGGAGGAAGAAAAAAGACCAAAAGGATGGACTTGCTGCAGGGAGCAATGGCTCCCGAAATGAGTCGTCTCTAATCAGCTCTTCGGGAAGCAGATGAGCCGAGTGACCTTTCTGCTTGAAAGGCTCTTTGCTGGCTCTGTCGGAAGTAAACTTCACAGCCTAACCTGCTTTCTGATACTCAGCAAGCGCTTTCCAGATGCAGGGCCAGCGGCATGGGCTGATGGATGCTCCCTGGCTCTGTGCACAGCATAGCTGTGGCATTAACGAGCCGATGCTCATATGGGTCCTTCTCGGCTATAAAAGTTGTCCTCAGCTACTCTTGAAGACTTTGATATGGTGGAGAGGGCTGAAGAAAAGCAATGCAGGTGGCTTTTCGTTAAACTTCATTTTTAAGGTATTTGTGAACTGGAGGCAGATTTCTAGGCTAATTGGGAGCACTCGCAGACACCGACGATCAAACGTCACCGCGAGGATGCCGATGCTCTCACCTCCGTGAACTCCAGCTCCGGCTAATCAGCCTTGAGAGGGAAGATCATACAGCGCTGAGATGTGGCATCCCTTCGGGGATGAAGGAGTCAGGGAAGATAGAGGAGGAGGAGGAGAGTTTATGGCAGAACCACTTCACTTGGGGATGTTCAAAGCCTGTGTCTCTCTTTAAGTGACAAAGGGCAGCTCCACTGAATCACGTTAACCTCCCACTTTAAAAGAATTACTGGGAGAAGCTGGACAGGTCTTTGTTGAGATGAGTCACTCAGTTGAACCCGCAGCATCTTTTTAAGAACAATGCTCCTGTTCAGCTTCTGGGCCCCCTGGATGCAGGAGAATGTAGGTAGCAAAAACTAGGGTCAAAACTCAGGGTTGTCTTCAAGGAGGTTTTGCACTTGGTTCGAAAGCAAGCAGAAATGGGACTTGTCAACCTTTGCAAATACAGGACAGGCATGAAACATCCAGTCCTCCCTCCTTTCAGCAGCAACTGGAGCAGCAATGGTGTCCTCAGGAGTTTGCACGATTCATCCAGGGTGTGCAGCAACTGAGCAGGGACCTTACGGGGCTCTGGGGCTCTCTGAGGGTCCTTGGTCCCCAGCACCCCAAAACACTGCAATGGGGCACTGCCACCCACCACCCACCGCGTGGTTACACCTCTTTTGTTTCCTTAGGAACCAGCTGGAAGCTGTGTTGCACGGTGGCAGCAAAGCTGCCAGAAATACACAAGTTTTCAGGGAAAAAATGGGAGCCTTCCCAGCCTTTACACTTCAGCTGGACCACAGCATGAGACTTCTATAATTTCCAGTTGCAGAGGTGCTGCTGATGGGATTGCTGACTTCATGTAGGGAAAAGAACCAGCCAAAACAAGAGGGAAATTCTCTGGTGTTTAACCCCATTTATTTCAATTTTATCTCCTTGGCTCTGCCAGGGGGATTCCAGTGCCCAGATTTTAATTTGCCCATTTCTTGGCTTTTAAGAAACACAAACCGCTAAGCCTTGCAATGTGTGCAGGGTGTGCATCCCCTAGAAGCTGTAAGACATCAGTTTAATGAAAACATGCAAACTGTGAGTATCAGTTAAAGGAATAATCTTAAAACATAACTAAACCCCTTCTTGGGTTTTAATCAAGGCTCACAAAGCCTGGCTGCCTTTACGTGAGTCCCAGGCAGCCACTGATGAGGCTGCCTGATGCTCTGAGCTTGCTGGATGCACTTGGAAAAACCTTCTGATGCAGAATTAGTGGTGTAGCAGGTGGTGGAAGGGTCTCGTGCTCGTGGCTTCATCTGGTTTGAGATCCTCTGTCACACAGCTGGAGGAATGGGGATGTGACCTATAGAGAGCTCGGCTGGGGGGGTCAATGAAATAATAAAAGGACAAGCCTTGGTCTGTGTGAGCTTGAAGCTGTGTGCTATCTCCTACTGGCATTCAACACACAAATACTCAGTGTCACGAGAAGACTTTTTTTGTTCTGATAAGTCTTTCTCTTATTTGACTTCAAAAAGACAGCGAAAGAGCGAAAATGCATATAGAGATGTGGCCCCAGAGCTATATGTGTGCATTGTATTTGCACTTCTGGAATATTTTTTGACAAAAGTAATCTTTTTTATCATTTTACATTTTTCTTGAAAGCATCTCTGCATATTTTTTTGAGGGTGCATACACATACCTGGTAGATGTGAGAATATATCAGATTTTTATAACTTTAAGCAATCTTTCATGTCTCTGCTTCAGTCACATATTCATTACACATAATTTTTACCAGTATTTCTCTGTCTGCAGTACATGATTACATTATTCTGACTCATATCTCTCTATCTCCCCCATCTATTCAGAGTCAAACGGAACTGGGGAGATCATTATTAAAACACAGCAAGCATAGAAATAAAATTAACCATAGAACCAGTTCTCTGTGTGCTGAATACACTGAGGAAATAAAAGGGTCTTCCACTTCTAATAAAATCTGGATGTGAATTGCCTCATAAGAGCTTAAATGAATTACATTCAGAGGCCAAAAAGAGAGAGCTCGGAGCCTGCCGACTGCAGGATGACTGCTCTCGGTGCCTTGATGTGCGGCACATCAAAACACGCCATGAAAGCTTCAGGACCAGGTGTGAGGTTCTGCTCAGAAAGTGAGCTTCAGCACTTGCTGAAGCACTTGAGTCACAGGTCCACAGGTGGTTAAAGCCTCTCCCAATGAAATATTAATCCAACTGAGGTTGCCTGAGCTCTTCCCACTGCCGCCTGAGGGCTCAACCATCGCTTGCGTTCCTGCCCAAGTCCCTTCATGGTGGAGGAAGGACCCTGCAGAGGAGCAGTGGCTTTTCAACCCTGTGCTTGCCCCACTCCAATCCTCCCAGGGTCCCAGGAAGGATCTGGGCTATGAACATGGTTTCTCAGCTTCTTCGTCTCAACGCTGGAAGATGAGGGCTGGTGAGGAACATGCCTCAATTCCCCTTCCTTGTAAAGCCCCAGCGTCCCCTTGTCAACGGCACATACCTGCTGTCCCAGGACATCTCGCTCCTTGTGAGATGCAGTTTGGAGACATCCTTCCTTTTAATCGTATGTTTTACTGGGTGAGGGTTTTTTTTGGTTTTGTTTTAGCTAGAGCAAAGGTGACTGTGTGTTTAACTCAGTAATGGAGAAATTAGCACCCCACGAAGCCTAGGACTGCATGGTGCTTAGTGATTGTTTTTCTTACATATGAGCAGTGTAGCCCAGAGCATCAGGCATCTGAGGGAAGAGGAGACTACAGAACTGATGTACTCCTGGTAATGAATTATCATTAAACTCCAAAGGAGTTTATTATTATTACCATTAATTCTAGTTGTACCGTGCCCAGAGACATGGAAGGCGGAGATAGATGAGTTTGTGACCTACTTATTACAGGCCAGATTTTATTCTGGTAATATGAGATAATCGATCATTTCTTAAGTGAGAAGACTGATAAAATCACTGACTTCAGAGGAGCAACATCATTGCTATTATATGTTCAACAAGCTCACTGGATGGTGCTGGAGAAGGGTTGAATCCTTCTGCTGTGTATCTTAAATTCAGCTTGCCCCATTTCCAGGAGGCAGGAGGGAAGCAGTTAACACTGCCCAGTGTTCACACCCTTGCTTGTAGGCAGGATTCCCCCTTCATGCTAACTCGCTCCTGCGTGGGTTGGACATCTCCTCATCCTGTTTTTTGTCCCCCTGAGATTTTTCATACCCTGAAGTTAGAAGAAATTACCAGAAGTGGAAGAAAGCTATAGAAAGCCCCCTCCAGCCATAGCATGCGTGGGCCAACAGTCAGAGGTTTAATGTTTTTCCTTTAAAGTGGTTTGGACCAAGAGTAAAATACTGTCACGTTGTGGGAACCCTCCTCTTCTTCACACTCCCCAAATTACTTGAGCGTGTTCCTTTGTAACTCAGTATGTTACAGAAATGCCCTGAGCAAGAGGACTTATTCCTCTCCCGGAGGATAAAAAGCAAAACTAGCTATAAAACACCCGCAAAAAATGTCTGCCTTAATTTGCCCAGACCAAAAGGGGGGTGCAAACAGCTCTCTGCTTTTTGAGCCTTTGTGCAGCATATTTCTGAATTCTCTCTTGAGCTGAACCAAGAAGAAGTTGGGTTTGCTTTCTACAGAAGTACTGTCTTTCTGTTTGGAAATGTTTCTGTATTTCTTGGCTCAGAGTGGAAGAAACAATTATCAATGTATTCATGATCCTTCCAATGAGATGATTAGGCTGAAAAATGAAATCAGTCAGTTTAATGGCTTGTATTGGTAGAAGAATTTTACAGCTTATTGTAGTCTTGCTGTTAATTCAACTAATTCCTATTTATATAATACACACTGCTGGTTTAGTTTATACTCTGAGGAATGAGCTAGGAACATTTATTTTCAGGAGGGAAAGCCATTCCTGCGAGACCCAGCAGCCCCAGGGGCAGACCTGCTTTCTGGTGAATGATTTGAAAGCTGAGACTGTCTGCCCTGTGTTTTTTCCTGTAATTTCTGCAGGCCATGACTCGCTCTCTTGTGCCTGCACAACTTAGAGGGCTGCATTTACAAGGTCACGCGAGAGCCAGCAATAAGTAAGGTGGGCATTTCCGAAACACTGAAACGGGGTAGGGACTTAACAGCACTGTTGTCTAGGAAAAATAACCCACTAACCCTGCCTGCCCCTGCAAAACTGTATCATAAATCTGGAGTAATCTTTGATGACAAATGGCCCGGAAAGTGGGGAAAAAAGGAAGCTCATGTTTCTTGTGAGAAGAAAGACAAGCTAATTCTTAATTAGGAAAGAGAGCAAATGGAGGCAGTTCCAGCTGCATGGACATTATCTTGACACTGCCTGTTAAAGTTAAATGCCTAATGATGACAGTTACCATGAATTAGCTACGGAGTATGTTTTACTGTGTTTTGTGATCCCTAGGGCCAACATGTCAGAAACTTTTAAAGAGAATAAAAACATAGAAGGGGAGGCCTCCATAGAGGCTCATTTTGAATTTGTAATCCCTGGTTATTAAGAATATCGCACAGCCAAAAAAATCACACATGATACCCATATGGTACAGATTAAGCTTCACCATGTTCTGTCTTTATAAATAAAAACATGGACAAGTGGATGGGTCCCCAAATGACAGATAGAAACATACCTGAGCACAGGAATTGATTTTTCATTTTTGAGGCTGAAAACTGAGGTGATGTATCTGGTAAGCTGCTGAACTGTCAGCTCTTCCCATCTGTTTCACAGGCTGTCAATACAAGGTCCCATTTTCATTGCTGAAGTCAGTGTGAGTTTTGCTCAATAGCTTCAACCATCAGAAGTTCGGATCCAAGAAAAAAAAGTTATCAGAACTCAGCAGGATTCAATTTTCAGTGCTTGGATTTCAATTTGACAACAATCCATAGGAAAAATGCAAATATGATTCTTCCTGCAGACAGAAATGAGAGAGGGTGCTGAGAGCTCTCGTGTTGTTTCATCATTTTAAAGCCTTCCCTGCAGAAAGTGAATTGGTGAAATTCTGCTTGAAATGTGCTGGATGCATTTACAGGCAAAGAGGTAAGATGAGTAAACCTTCCTCAGCTTGGAATAACCTCCCCACAGACTTTCATGTTTATCCACTTAAATACAAGGGCAAGATTTTTTCTGGCTTGTTTGTGGATTCAGCCTCTTCTCACTTAGTGATCCACTTCACCACGGAAAAAAGAATCAAAGAGGTTTCAGCTCTTCCCCCTACCCCAGCCTTTTCTGTCTTGTAATGTTAATAAGTGATAATGCTTTATGATCTGTTTCACAGGCTAGTGCTGCTGAAAATTGCTTTGGTGGATTGGGACTCTATTCACTGGGTATATCAAGAGCTTTCTCCAAAGCAGAGGAATAAAGACCAAGAAAGTGTTGTGGCTAGAAAGCCTATAATGGTCTGACCTTTATCTTGTCTCAGAATCAGCTTTTAAAGAGTGGGTCCTGTCCTCCCTCGCCAGGCACATTAGGGCTGAGCAGCCCAGCTTGCTCTCTCCCTCTCTTGCCCGGTGCACCGTAGCTCACACATCCAAAAGGTAACGCTTTCCATCCAAACTGAGTAGTTCTTGGGAAGTGGACAAGGCTTTTGCTTTTTGTGATTAACTAAGCTTAAATTTATAAAATAAAAGGCTCAAGAATATATTACCTGGGGTGAAATTAGTTGTGAAGAGAGGCTGGGGCAGCTCTGTGGCTCCATCCCTGCAACATCCTCACTGCCACTGCGAGCATGTCGAGGAGGGATCTCTGGGCTTTGGGTAACTAATATTTCTTTTGAAATGGTGGTAGCTAAAGCATTAATGCAGCCAGGAGAAATGGGATGGACTCGCTGATGTACCAAATAATTTATCTAATATGAGTCTGCAACAGACCAAATCCCAACCCCTCCTCAAGGCTCTAGTGAAAAAGATGTTTTGCATGCGGCAGCGTTATCCCCAGCACATGTGTCACTGTGGCAGGGAGCCGATGGCCAGAGCCTGTGCAGGGGGACAAGGAAAGATAATTTCTGAAATCCTCTTGTCTTTCAATACAAAACCATTAAGTCCTCCATGCATGCCCTCCTTGCGCTCACAGCATCAGCACGTGCATATATACATACAGACACTGGGATTTCTTTCCCAGAACCTTTGGCTTCTTTCACTTGCTTCAAGTCCCCAGCTTTTGTAGCCCCACGGGGGACTTGAGGTAGGAGTGGCTGCACAAGTGACACTCTATGGCCAGAGGCAAACCCACTGGGGCAACCGGTGTCCTGTAAGTGCTGTTGAAGCAGTGAGAAACAGAGATGGCATCACTGAGCGCTGACTTTTTTTGCCTTCCCATTTTGGCACTGAGAAAATGCTTTTGGCCTCTTCTGTCCTTCAGCGTTTCCTGAGGGGGCTGGACGCAGGTGTTTCACAGCACTGCGAAAACAAAACGAGAGCCATCTAATACGTGGGCGAGATGTAATATCTTCACTGTCGATGTCCATTTGGAAGGACGCTTTAAAGCAGCTTTATCCCAAGCTTGCAGAGGCACTGGCAAGGGATTTCTAGACTCACAGTGTACCGTTTCTGAAGAAAATATATTAATATCTCTGGATATTAAATAGCCTTTAAGACAACAGGAGCAGCTGCAAGATATTTTTGTAGACCAAAGGTGCACCTCTGGCAGCACTAAATCTGAAAAGTCAACAAGCAGATTAAACAGTACAGTTTAGCTCTTAGAGCTGAGATATCCAGCCTGAGGCTTTCCACTGAAATGGGTTATGAGAGACCGTAATTGAAAGGAAATCTGGTATTTCTAAATCTCACAAGGTTTGGAAGCTGTGGGTGAACACAGACTGGGTGATGCTGTGCATATGTTGATGTATGAACGTCCATCCTACGAGGAACCACTTGACCTTTCTTGTAAGCATCCACAGATCATCTTGTTCGGTATTACCATAGTAATTAGCACTTGCTTGCATTGAAATCTAGAATAAGCTTATTAATTATTTATTGCATCTACTTTCCTTTACTTTGCCCTTTTTTCTGTGTGGAGAAGGGGGGTGTGTGTGTGTCTGGTTTGGGTTTTTGATCACTATTTTTTTATTATCTCATGCAATGAGTTCTTACATCCTACAGGTGACCAGCTTTTACATCCCATACTTGGAGAAATGGTGCTCTGAAATGTCTCTCCCCCATCACCTTCTACCAGATTTGGAGTCTGGCCTTGGTCAGCACCATCTAAGGTTCAGTTCAGCCTCTGAATATTGAAAGACTCTCACCAAGGTTTGGGGGTTTCTGTGGAAAGTCCCAGCCCTGCTGTGCAGACTGTGTTTAACAAAATGGATTCCTGCACTTCTTGCCCGCGGTGGTTTTGAATGTCACATAGCCCTGCACGCTGCAGTGACGTGTGTCGAGGGGGGTGGATTTGTAGATGAGAAAGCACAGCTATGAACCAAAGAGATAGAGCTGGAATCGGACCCCAGTGGATAATTGAGCTGCTGGCTGCCAGCTGGACGGGAGATCAACGGAGAGATATATCACACTAATTTTATAAAGAATGGAGACACGTGTTGCACGTGCAAATATGATTGGAAATGTCACTGCAAACCCATTCTTCAGGAAAAGGGCAGGGCGACAGTGAGTGCTCTCCCTTTTCATCTACCCAGCATAGAATAGATTTTGCTCAAGGTGCCAACCTTATTTCTCAGAAAAAATTTTACTTGTTCTTTCTTCCCTGGACATAAATGCATCTGTTTTCTTTTGTTATTCATAAAAAAAATGAGGAAACAAGCCTTCACTTATTCTCACTGTTCAACTTTGCTAAAACTATAGCTTAGAAAACTCTACATATTAATAGTGTGAATCACTTAAGTGAGGTACATTATGTTTTCAATTTCCATGATGCTTTTAGTGTAGGCAACTTATCAGGGGCTGCTGTTTAATCTGTTGTAGCAATCTTGAACATTAAAGCCAGGTTATTTCACAAAGGGATGTATTCCTTTCACTGGGAAGGTTAATATCACCCATGATTATATTTGACATTTGGGCCTGGCATATTATTTTTCATACTGTGTCTGAACGTAACTACCCACTCTTCACATGAACAGTGTTTGGAGTGGGTACATTTCAAATATCTGCACACATCCATAAGTGTCATCCTAACAGCCTCATTGCTATAAATAATAAAAGACAATTTAATGAACAAAATGGGGAGGGTGAATTCAGGAAATGAAATTTTCTCTAGTGGGTAAGCAAGCAAAGGATAAATACCGTTGTTGTGCATGCCTGCTGAAGAAAATACAAAATGGTAGCAGGTCCCGTGCTCCTTGCAGGAGCATCTCCAGAGCATCATCACTTAGAAGCATTCCTGAACAAATGCTACTGAAATACAGCTGATATGCAGCCGGGCCTCCCAGATTCTTGCAGAGGTTCCTTTCATAATACAACACACAGCATGGCTAAGAGGTCTGCTCTCACCAAGAAATAGGGATGTATCTGAAGAGACAGGTCCAGAAGCTGATGTCTCAGACTGAGCAACACTTCATGTCCTTCAGAGCCAATGGGCTCTGGCTGGCTGTCAGTGCAGGACTGCTTGAGTATAAGCCTAAAAGAACCCTTCAGAGATGAAGATGGGAAAATTCACCTTGAATCTCAGTGCTGGCCTGGTGAAGATGGTAAGTCTCAGTTAGGGTAAGTGCCTTTCCTTTAGCAGTCAAGGGAGCCTGTGTCATGGACCTCAGTGACTCATCCGTGTCTCTACATGAATAGATCTGCCAACTTCAGCTATTAATTCTCTCGTTGAACCCCACTTGCTCCCTTTTGTCTTTGGTAAGAACCGGCTTTTGGAGATGAAGCTCTAGACACCGTTCTTGGACATGAATAATTTGGGGAACTTACTGCCACAAGATCTTGGCAAGACCTAGAGCTGAGCAAGATCTTAATGAAACCAGGGCTTTTCTACTTAAAATGTTAGCTCCTTGGTCTTGTTGCTGTCATTAACTGTTTGCAATGTGTGGCAGCCAACAGGGCCTTGATGTAGCCTTTGGATGTTGTGGGTTTTTGTTTGTTTGTTTATTGTTTTAATCTCTGCTGTCCTATTTCTGGCTTTGTTTGTTCAGCCTTAGAGCCTTAGTTATGTCTTAATGAACTATGAAGAGCAGTGGACTGAAAGGGAAGAATAGTACATGAGGAGACAGCAGTTCAGGAGAGGGAAAGAGTAAGTGGAATTAAATTACCACCAATTTCTGAGGCACGACAATGCATTAGTGGATTTCATGGAGGATTCAAACAACTGATCTTGAAGAAATTCTCTTCCCAAAATTCCATGTCATCAAACATCATTTCCACAGTCCTTTCCTTTGATTTATTTTCAAAGCTAGCTGATAATGCTCCCATAATCTCTTCTGCCTTTGTCTTTTATCTGTTCCTAACACGGTGACTGTAGTGGAGGAAAAGACCCCAAACAGTAACAGCAGCAAGTCTACCCTTCATTTAATGCAGTGCAGGGAATTTGAGGCAAATGGCACGTGTAAGACTACAATATCAGCCCTAAGCAGCCAATAAAAGAATGATTACCCAGTTTTCAGGCTCTCTGAGCCCTGCCTGGGTAAAGACAACAACACATGGGATCAGAGCCAACTGCCCTTTGCTACCTAGTGTAGCCCACTGCTCCTTGGGGAGACTGTTGGATAAGAGGTTGGGTCTCCTGCAGGCAGAAGCTCTACTTGACAAATATGAGTAGAGCTAATAAAAATGTAGAGCTTCATCAAAATGAAGCCATTTGCATTAATTGCAAAACTCCCTGAACTCAACAGGGCTAGGATTTCAGCCTGAAATTCCCTTATCGCTCTTAGATATACGTTAATACAGCCAGTCATAGAAAACGGGGGTGGGAGAGGGCATCAGGACATCACAAAAATCCACTCCTCCATCTACCTATATCTGATCTATCATTTCCTACCCTGTTTTCACAAATCTCACAAACTTGGAGTCTTCACTGTTCCCCACACAATTGGCTCCATTGCTTCAGTGTCCTCACTACCAGGGAGGTTTCTCCAATACCTAACTCCTACCTAGGATGGGTTAGGGGAGCTCCAGAGATGAGTTCAGGGAACAGATACCCTTGCCTGTCATTTCAGAAGTGGTCGAGTGGAATATTTTATGTTTCATACGACATACCTTTGGGCTACTGGATGGCTTTCTATGCATCAGCCCCAAATTTTTAAATACACCTGTTCTCACTTGTCACAGCATTGCTTAAACGGAGCTTCTCATGGAGGACACCAGCTCCAGTCAGGTGAAGCCCCTGTATGAAATGCACCTCTGGACCCCCTCTCCCATCCTACTTGTTCCCAAACACATGTGCTTCTGCATTCAGACCCGGTTCCAATGGGGATTGCTGTACTTATATTGTGGGTTTTTTTATGACTGCAATTTTGTTTAACATTGCCCCTGGAGATCTCTGTAGTGTTTTTCAGAGCTCCAAGTACAAGAGCTCCTTGAATCTTTCTCCTAAGTGTTCCTATTGCTGTCAGGAAAGAATATTAGAAGAGTGTGGTCCTGACTTCCACTCTCTCATTTGGAGATTGTGATTCATGTTTTACAGCATCCTGCTCCGATTACCGCCAGCTCTGTTTTCCTGGGGTTTGTTCTTCAGCATCTCAGACAACAGGAGGACTAATGAGTTTTTATGTCCCATGGGTCTGTATCCTTTATTCCCGTATCTGTCCCCTTTTATTTCAGTAACCTCGATCCTGTCTGGAGGAGGCAGGGCTGTGGAAGGGCTGCTCTCCGGCTGCACGGACACAGTGCATCAGCAGCCCGTTGCCAACAGAACGTGCAAGGGATAAAGTTTTCTAGTTTGTTTCATTTGCTTTATTTAGGCCATATTTTCCACAAAACTTATATTTGAGACCCTTCCTTCCTTTCTTCTAGCTATCATTCCACCCATAACTGTATGATTGTAAACATTGGTAGTGAATTGAACATGAGAAGTAACTGGATCAACCAGCACAGTTGCAGAAACCTCATCTCCTTTGGAAACCAGGATAGAAATCCAGCTGCAAGGATTTTGAAAGTGCAGGGAGGAGATTCACCGGCAAATGATGCTACAAATAATTCCTACCAGGGGATGTTTGTGAATGCCATTTGATTAGAGCTCATCAGCATTGGGGACGGCAACAGCTGGGCTTGTTAATGAAAATGCCTTTTCTATCAACATGCAACTATTTTGCAAGGCAGGATTATTTTAAACAAAATAATTATTTGTGAAAAAAAGAAAAGATTTCTTTAATACCACAACATCTTATTGTGGTATTAGGGAGTGAAATGTCATTTCAAATGGACTTTTCAGAAGGAAACTGGTTATTTATAGGCATACTTCGTAAAAAGAGGTCAGAACAATTGTCTGAATTGAAGAGAAGCTCATTAATTTTTTCTCTCCCTTCCTCCTGCCAGGGCAGACAGCTGTTCTTGGGCTGTGCTCAGCGTGGACCTCTCTGCAGACCAGCAGTGCCATTGCACAGGTTGCAGGCAACGCAGATGAAAGGTGCCATCGCTCTCCTTGTTAAGGACAGTCCCCACAGGGGACTGAGCCCCCCAGCCTCAAAGGCAAGGATGGGACTTGCCTGGTAGGTGGCAAAACCATGAGCTGGATGAGTCCGTTATTTAATTTCAAACATATTTGGTTAGAGGTGGAGGGTCCTGAGGTAGTAGTGAATTAGGAACATCTGAGAGTCTCCAATGCTGGCGACTTCCCTGGGTTTCTGTGCTCGAGCTGGGGGGCTGGGGTTTCCATCTAGGGGTCTAACACAGGGGCTTTCCCCCCATTCATCTCCAAGGGATGGCGCTAGCAAACCCTGCCATGACCCATCACTCCTGCTGCAAGGGTGAGCTGTGTTTCCCCCAGACCCAGCTGAGTCTGGTGCTGCAGGAGCGCAACCTCCTCCTCGGGGATCCTGCCTGCTGCTGGTCTCGAAGCAGGCTGCTATTTTTCTAAGCGATTTGGTGAGCTTTGCAATAGTCATGGGCTGAGTTACTGAGAGGCTGAGCTCTGCTTGACTGAGCTTTCCATATTCTGGGAAATGAGATAAATGCTGGCACCGGCTTTGCATTGCTAATGAGCACACAGTAAATGAGCTGGCATCCCATGCAACAGGCACTGATGATGCACTAACACTGGCTGGTTTTGCATGGTGATAACTGGGATTGGAGCAGGGATAACTGGGATGAATTTTACCAAACAGCTCTCCTGCATGAAACCTGTCTAGCATGGGAGGGCATAGTGATGAAGCAGGACATCACCACCTCACCTTTGCTTCTGAAGAGTGCACCCCAACCTCATTCCCAGGCCAAGAAGCTGCAGGATATTTTTCCCACGGACACATGCAACAGGAATGGACACTTTGAGGCTGTAGTGTGGACTCAGATTGTCCCAAGCTGGCCCAAAACCCATCCCAGAATCCCAATTACTCCCACCTCTACCAAACAGATTTGTGCCTGCAGCTCAGCTGCTGGGGCTGGAAAGCGTTCAGCGTCATGCCCACAACTCATCTTGCAGCACAAGTGAAGCCAGAAAGTCTAGTTAAAACATGATGGAGGAGAATGGTCCTGACAATTCAATTAATGCAGATAAAAATCCAGCAGAAAGTGTTATGTACATTTGTACAGATGGTACTTACTAGGTAGAAAAATAGTGTAATTATGGCACTTTCTTCAAGAATTAATATGAGCCCATTTAGTTGCCCAGGGAGAGCTAAGGGTGAGCGTGTGGCTGTGTGCTTAGATCTTCACACTGGCTTTTATTTTAGACTGTTCAAATCCAGCACCACTTTAAACTGGTTTTTGTACAAATAAGAGTGAAAACAACAATAAATCCTTCATTGTGAAGTACAGAAACATTATTCTTCTCTCAGGCTTCTTTGTAAGTCATTGTATGTTATGGCTGCAAAAGCAAACACTAGTCCACCTGTGTGCCCGCTAAATTATATTAAGCTCCTATAAAATACAATGGTCTCCCCACAGACATGAAGTTCTTGCTGAGAAGCCCAAGGATACCATGAATTGACCAAAGAAGTGAAGGCCTTTACTTTTTTTTTTTTTTTTTTAAATCCACCAAATTGAAGCTCTGTCACTCACTGCTCAGAGCCATCTGCTTCCTATTGCTGGTAACGAAGGCCAGGCTTTTTAGCTCCAGCCTCCAACTTTGCTGTTTGTTACTTGCTGGCTCATCAGAGCTGCTTCGCTTGGGAAAAATAACTGTTTCCATGTGTGAGCCTGGCCACAACGTACTTTGCTCCAACTGCTTGGCTGCTGTGCGTGCATGACTGCATCTGTGTGCCAGATGCAAGCAGCTGTGAAACCTGTGCTGCAAAAATGCAAGTGTTTTCCTTTTGAATATTCCCTTCCTTAATCCTGATGGTTTGGGTGTTTGCTCATCGCTATGTGAGATGTTCCGTGTGTCGGGTCTTTGGGGCTGTGCCAAGGAAGCTGGGTTGAGTGACCCTGTGGATGTAGCGGTTTGAGGTGAAAGCTGGGGGTGCTTGGGGTAAGAGGGGCAAAGCCCAGGCTGGGCTTTTCCTATGGGGAGAAAAGTGTGAGCAAGCCACAGATCAGGGTTTCTTTTCCAGTGTCTGGCAGCGCAGCTGCATCTGAAAGCTCGCTGGGGTCTGGTAAGCAGATGAGGCAGATGGAGAAAGGGAGATGGAGGTTCCCAAGGGAGTGGTATCTCAAGAAAAACTTGCGTGTGCTCGAAAACTTAAGTACCTTCCTCGGTCTTGCAGGGAGACGATGGGCTTTGCTTTAACCACAGTGGCAAATCCAGGCCAGAGCCATGGTCCTGCTTGTTTGCTGCCAGGTACCACAACTTCAGTGCAGACAAGACTGGCATCTCCTCATGCCACCACGTGACCGAAGAGGAATGGCCCCTAGTCCTCGGGGCATCTGTGCTAGCAGCGGTGAGGTAAAACTGAGCCTTGGATCCTGCCCTTCTCCTGCCTTGGCATGGCCAGCTGGGCTCTTCCCAAAGTGGGGCTGGTCCCTGGGCTCCTGTGTCCATCGCTGCCTTCTCTGAAGGGCTAGACGGTTCCCCATCCCGCCTACACTGGCCCCAAGGGCTGGATACACCATCTCGATTTCTCCCTTCTCTCCTTCCACCTCTGACCACCACTTCTTCCCCAAATGCTGGGGCAGAGTGTTAGGATTAGATTTCTCCAAGAGAATAACAATGTTTTAAAGGCATAATTTTCACCATTTAAAGTCATGCTGCTACAGGATCAATAATTACCAAGAAGCAAAAGTAGTTATAATTTGACATGCTGAGGTTTTGCTCAGCTAAAGGAAAGCAAAGATGTTTGTTTTGGGGCTTGGTGGGTGGCGTGGGATTTTTTTTTTTTTTTGTGGTTTTGTTTGTTTGTTTGTTTTTGTTTAAGATCTTGTCTCTCTGGGCAGGGATCAGAGAAGCTTATTCGGATCTCTGTGTTTCTCTCACCTTGCATAAGAACCTCATAATGACCACATATGAACAGCTTCTGCAGGAGGATTTTGTAGCCGCACTCAATCAGCACTAGTAATTATTACAGCATCTATTACTTCTATTTAAATGGAAGTCTAAAAAAACCCTGGTGCTAGAACTCAGACTATGCCCCCTTTTTTCCTCTGAAGCCCTGTACGGTCCCTAAGGCAATGAGGATAACAGCATCCCAAGGTCTGTCTGGGTAGTGGTGGGGCCTGAAAGGGAAATAAATACTTGAGGCTTGCGTAGGAGCTACCAAAGCCACCATTTGGTACTTCTTTAAATGAGACTTTGAGATGGGAGGCAGCTGAAGTGGTGTTTGGGAGACCGGGGCTCTTTTTCAAGGCCCGTTTGGGTGGGTTGTGCGATGGCTGCCTGCCTTGGTTTCCCCTTTGGGAGAAAAGGTGCTCCTAAAAAGCTAGTTCACGTGAAGTAGGGGTTGAGATATGTCAGGTTTATTGTTGTCGTTCAGAAAACTTACTCGTTGGCGATGCCAGCTTTGTTTTACGTGAGGGAGCATTTATTGTCTGTATCAGACAAATTGAAGCAGCAGAGCCCTTGGAGGTATCACACCCAGCAAGAAGGGCAGATGTAATTTTTTTTTTTTCCCCTCTTGTGTTATTCTTAATCCTGCCAAGTCCTAGGAAGGGATAGAAGCAGATAAAACTTTCTCTGTATGCCGTGAATAGATGTTATTAGAGCAAGCTGGAAATGGTACCTCCTCGCATGTCAATATTTGACTGGAGGTGATGTGGGGGCGGCATCGATTGCACTTCGGCTTTGATGCATTGTCACTTCAAGGCATGAAACTCCCCGAATAGTTCAGGCTCCGTGCAGATGTTGGCAGGTGATTATAAATCCATGCAGAGATGGGGAAAAACCAGTCTTTGGGGAGAGCTTCAAAGCTGAAGCTGAGAATATTGCAAATGTTATGAAATATTTTCAAGTCTGTCAAATGGGAGCTATGCCTCTAGATTTGGTTAAGGAACACGTGGGCTAATTTTGTAAGACTCTTCAGCGCTTCTTGTGGATTCTCTTTTAATCTTTAAATAACTGCACTTTTCTTTTGGTTTTCAATTATAAAACAGAAAACCTCCACCTCTAAGAAACGTGACAAAAGCAAGTGTTTCTCCATGCACTTAGTTTGAAGGCAACTCCCAAATGACTGCAGTTAGTGAATTATACAGAGCCTTTTACTAACACAAATGGGTGAATAGGCCTAACGAGGGGTTCCCAGCTTGCCCTGCATGGATCCTGCACCACTTCTTGGATGGGGAGGGAGCTAGTGCGAGAAGGTGGCTGCAGGGAGGCCACAGCCTGCTTGCTGCTGTCCTCCTCCCCATCATCTCCCATTTTGCTGCTCTTGCTCATTCACCTTCAGCTTTTCAGCTCGATGTTTTCCTGGGCAGGAGAGGGATGATCCTGCAGAAGTGCTGCGCTTGTGTGGGATTGTAGGAGATGGAGCCAGTCACTCATAGGTAGAAAAGAGTGGAGGGTGTCTGCAATTTTGGCAGCTTCAGAGAATTAATTATTCTTAAAAATTAAATTTGAATGGGAGTGTTTGAATCTTACAAAACAATCAACTCCCCTGGTTGCACTTTCACAGTTCCAGGATAGTTTCAGACAAGGTTGCTGAACCAGGACGATTTCTCTGTCACAGGGAATTAATCCTCAGTAGGGTGAGCGAAGCGGTTTAAATATCCCTGAGGTGCAAAATATTCCTGGTTCTGAAGAAGAGAAAAAAACCCAAGAAGATACTTATGACCTACTGTTGCTTTCAGGATCATTTCCTGAGGTACTTACCTGCCAAAAAAAAAAAAGCTTGTCTAAGTTCATTTCTGCAGCTTGTTTTCAGTACTTGAAAGCATTCATTAAAGGCAGAGGTAATGCAACAACAGCTCATGCCAAACGGTTGGGTTTTTTTTTTAAACTCTCCGCTAATGATTTCTTTTAAAATCTGTGATTTAGCCAGTAGGTAAGTGACTGTCCTGTATTCCAGCTGCACTAACCCATCTCTCCTGGTGGAATTAAAATGTGCCTTCAAAAGAAGGCAACTTTTTAATTTATGCGTAATAAGAAGGTGGGCAGGAAATAATGCTCTTTCCATACAAAGACTTTTGTGACTTCCAAAAAACCAGTCTATTCACACCGCAAAGACAACGAAAAGGAAAAATCTCAGAAATCATTACAAAGTTACAACCCAACTTCAAGTCTTTGTTCTCTTTGAAAATGTCACTTTAATTATAATCTGTATTTTTTTAACCAGAATTTTCTCCATTTTGTGAAGAGAGGAAAAAAAAAAACCAAACCCCACCCAACCAACCCCCAAACACTTCCCCCTCCTTCAAACCAAGAAAAATTCTTTTAAAGCACTGACGGTTTTGGATAAGGGAACACAAGTGTTAGCAGAGTCCCTGCTTCCTATACTGCCTTCCATAAAGAGGGGAAGTAATGGCACTCTGGGAACACCTTTCTTCTTGCTGCTTGGAAAACTGGATTTTGTCCGACATGCCACAGTGCACACTGCATTGCAATGAGGGAAGGCAGTCAGCCAGCTCTGCAGCTGGCAGGATAGCAGCGTGCAATAAATCTTACAGTAGTAAACCCGGGATCAACATTTTCCACCTGTACTATTTTTTTTTTTTTTTCCCAAGAACATAAAGTTTTTTTTTTTTTTCCCAAGGAACCTAAGGTTTTTTTTTTTATTATACAAAATCTTGTTGAGACAGCTTTCTTTGGAGGTTTTGGGGGTTTTATCGGAAATGTCAGGCTTATTTTCCTTAGCATGATCCACCTTCCTCCCATAGACGTACCAAGTCTCCCCAGTGTCTCAGCTATTGTCAGGTAGCAGAGCTTGGGTACTGTATGAATATTTAGGGTTTTTTTTGTTTTTTTTTTTTAATTTCTCCAGTGTAAATCTGGACATTTCCACAGTGAGACAAGGCTGGGTGATGGTGAAGAGACAGGAACCGAGTCAGGACTGGAGGGTTGAGCCCTGCCTGTAGTGGGAAGGGCAGCATGCTTGCTTCCACTTCTTGGAAGTAAGAAGAACTTGCTTCAGCTTTCCAGCTGAATTCCTGCTTTGCTCAGAAGATGTCAGGAGCACGTTAACATCCCTTGGGCGTCCAGACACAATTTAACAAATGCAGTGCTTTACTCTTAATAGCAGACTGGTGGACTTGAACAATCCTCGAGTGTCTCTCTACCAACCCAAAACTGCTGGTCCGTAAATACTACTGCTAAATCCTTCATGTAAAGGGGAAAAAAAAAAGGGGGTCCGGGGTGTTAAACCTTTGTTTCCTTCTATACTCCACCAGCCTGTTGGAAGAATACAAAGTCTGAGATTTCCACCAGGCAAATAACACCTGGGATAAGCTGAGACTAATTGGGACTCTGATGGATGAGGCACATCCCTGGGAAGGAGGAAGAGGAGGGGATGCTGCCTGCAGTCCTCTGCAGCCTCGGATGAGTTACTGGACATCTTGGGGTTGCTGTGTTTGAGGTCTAGTTTTTGTGCAGCCTTTCAACTGGTCTCCTGGGGGACCCCCAGCCTTGGCAAACAGCTGATGGAGGATTTCTCCTTTAGCTGATAGTTTGCTGGGGTGGTTTGTCTCCCTCCCTGCTAGGAGTGGGTGTTGAATTTGCAAAGTGAATTTTCTGGCAGTGGGTTCCAGCTGCTGTTTTTTTAACACCTTTCTCTGCTAAATTAAAGAAACCTTAGCAGGTCATCACAGAGGGGAAATAGGTTCTGGTGTTCACCTGTGACACCAAATTTCCTCTTCCCTGGGCTTGCTGAAGAGCATCACTGCACTCATCAGCCTCGCAGGAGCAGCGCAGACCTTAGAGAGGAGCCTGGACCTTCTCGACTGCTGCGTCTTCAGTAGAGCTTCTCCCTTACTTATCACAGAACAATAGAATGGTTTGGGCTAGAAGGGACCTTAAAGATCATCTAGTTCTGACTTCGGCTGCGACTTTCCCACCTCCCAACCATACCCTCCTTCACCAAAATATATCCCAAGTGACCTGTTTCTTCCCCTGAGTCATACCAGTTAACATTGCTTATTTTAACTGCCTCTGCCCTCCAGCCAGACGCAGCACCTGTCTAATTTTAGTCCTATGAGTCACACCACAGATTTTTGACAGGGAAATATTTATCGCCTATTAGCCGGTGTAGAAGCCCACTCCGCACATCCCAAGGACCAACACGTCTGCTTCTGCTCCTGCTTCATTAGTGGTGTCAGTGTAAATGTATGAACAGCTTTGGACCTGCAGGGAAAGACTTTTAGAGGTGTGCATGACCACAGCCAACAGCTCTGCTAATTAAAGTGTAGTGAAGGACCAACTGCTAATGGAGTGCCAAGTGAAACACTTCTGTAGGGGTTTTATTTCTTCTCCTTTTCCTTTCTGTGTACAGGAAAAAATGAGTGGGCTTCTTGAACCTCCTCATTGTAAGCTAATATGTCACTTGCTTAAAAAACTGTCAAAATCAAGAGGAAAGAATAATAATTTTGATGTTCAACTGCATGATTTCTTTCCCTTTAAACCAAAGCATTGTTTTAAATTGTTTCAATCATCAAAGCTTATTTAGCAGAGATTAAAATTCAAAATGAGTTCAAGAAAAGATGAAGAACCATTTAGCTTGTTTTAATTGCAGTTGTCTTTGTGGGAGTTAGTGGAAATGAAATAGAAAAATACATTCAGGTATGAGTGGTGGTAGAGAGCAGAAAACTGGAATTTGAGCCTAAAAATCAACACGTACTTATGTAGCTGTGATATTTTGTTTTGCAGGAATCCTTTATTTAAGATACTTAAGAAGCCCAAGACATTACAGAAATGATGGAAAGGAGAAATATCCTGCTTTATAGCAGCTCTAGACCCGTGGAAGTAGATACTGCTTCTTTGAAGGCAGTTTGCAGCATTGGAACTTTAGTTTGGTCTCTGCATTAGTTTGCAAACTTGATCTGGTAGGTACCTTCTCTATATTTAGGCATCTAAAGATCATGAGCAAGGGTCATTGCACAGGAGTGAATGAAAAAGCTCATTCGGGATTTCATTTTGCAATAGCTGCTGGATTTCTTTACAGTTAGAATAAAGCATTTCTCACAGCAGTGAGCACTTTTGCTGGTTTTCCAAAATGAGTTCATGAGCCTTCAATAAGGGAAACCATGTGAATCACTAAAATATAATATTTGCTGATGAGTCTCTGTTGTGAAGCTCGCTCACAGGCTGCGAGATGCACAGAAACTCTGAAACAACATTTTCCCCTGATGGCTGGTGGCAAACAGAGAGATAATAAGGCTCAGCCTTATTGCTTTCCCTGCCTGCTGCTTGGAGAGGTGGGAATGAGGTCGTCTGAAAGAGCCTCTTAAATCTGATTCACAGCCAACAGGTTCAGGAGTTCTGCAACAGGTTGGTTGATGCTGGTGCAGGGACATTTCCCTGGCCCCGCCGCGGGAACTGGCCGCAGTGTCAGTTCAGCAGCATCACAAGGTTTCTCCTGAAAGCCCCTCAAGGAGGTTTTCCAACAACAAGAGTTGTTCCCGTCTCATCTCAGCCAAAAGCAAGCAGCGCTAGTGCTCGTATTTCTGTTTAAATTTCCTACTGTCTGTGCAACCAAGGACACGCGTCAGAAATGCACGGCGGCTCCGCTCCCCAGACACCCTTGGGTGGGATCCTGGGAAGCAGATACAGAAAACCAGTCTTAGTCCTTTCTGCATCTGTCCAGCAAAGGAGCTCACAGCTAAAATACGACATCTGCATATGTTCAGATGCTAAGATGCACAGGAGTTAGGGCAATATTCACAGTGTAAGTAAAGTATGTAAATGCACTTGTGTTTATGCAAGTAACCTAACAAGGATATGCAGAATGCAAATCTGCAGGGGGTAATATTAACATATCATGTATTTATAGTACAGAGAAACTCCAGCAAGCATGTCCCTCCACTTTAAAACAAAAGCCTTAGAAAGGGGTAAAGGAGAGGAGATTCATTGCTGAAGTTTGCTGTGTTCTGCCACAAGAAAGCTCAGTGGGAGGATGAGACTCGGTCTCCTCTTCCTCAGCCTGCCATGAGCATAGCAACCTGCACTATGGGAGCTGGAGAAGGAAATAAGCCTGGATCAGGTACAGGTAATTAATGAATTACCTCTCCTCTCCCTCCTCCTCCCCAGGCTCTAAGTGGCAGAAGCCTGGGAGGGAGCAGAGCTGCTTCTGGGTTGAGGTGAGGGTGAAGCTGGTTATTTTGTAGAGATTTTGGCCAGGGCTCATTTAAGTGAATACAAGTCAGGCTCTGAAGGGACAGAGGGTTTTTATTATCGCTTTTTCTACCTTGAAGTGCTGCCTTTAAGCTGCCAGAAAGGCCTCTAAAAGCCTCTATGGGAGAATAGGGAAAGTCAAAGCCTCTTCTCCTCTGAGCAGTGGTAGGGAGCCATTGTGCAATCAAGTAATGCTTTAAAGGGTTACTTGGTGTTAAAAGTCAGTATTCTGTGCAGTTTTCTGCTGGGGAAGAAGCATTTTATGGGCTGTAGCTACAGACTGCTACAAACAAAGCCCTCTGTTGCATCTGGAGTTGGGAAGGTTTACCTCTTCTTCTCTTGTCCTGTCTCCTACAAAAGGAAAAAGAAAATTAAATAGGGACTAGTTATCCTGGTCATGAAAAGTGAAAGAGTCCCTGTTTTTCTTAGGGTTTCTCTGGAGTTAATCATATGATTGGCTAATCCAAGTGCTCGGGGAAGGAGTAGGAATTTGGGTCTATGCAGTCCATTTGCATAATACTTGTTACTAACACCTGGTTTTAAAAAGGTGCTCTTGGCTTTGGTTCTGTTGGTGCTGGCCAGTGTTTGATGTCTTTCCAGGAGACTGTTCAGATGCAGAGATCCCTGTAAAAAAAAAGGTCTTCATCTGAGATGAGCTTGAATTCTCATCAAACAAAAAATGGTCTTGAGGTGAGTGTTCTCACTCCTGGTAAAATGCAATATTGCCTCCTTGAATTTTGTGTCAAGGCACAACTCTTGGGGGAGTGGGGTGGGGTGTGTGGGAGGAATTCCCCTAAAAGCAAGCTGGAAAAGTTTTTCACCCAGAATTCCATAGAAAAGTATTTGCTATTTTCTTCAGTGCTAAAATTTTTCCTTCTGAAAATCTAATTTGATGGGTGCATGCATTGTTCCAGCAGCGAAAAATTTAATTCTCTTAAATTCCTTCATTTCTCTAATTCTTCTGTGCTTTGTGTGTTTTCTAACAGCCCCTACTTCACCAGCCTTTCCAAACAGCTCAGTGAATAGGTCAGAGCCCCTTACAAGCTGTAAAGCAGGTGATGGAGATTACAAGGACAAGTTTACTGATTACTGAAACACAATTAACTCACAGAGGGAACGTAGAATCCCTTTGGCCATGCACCACCAGGATGCCTCTGGCTGCGTGGGACTGCAGGCTGAAAAACATTGATGCAAACAGAGTTCTGGGGTGAGGGGAGATGTAAGCAAGGCAGGAGGCGAGTGAGTGGACTGGAGGTTGATAGGAGCCCAGGTACAAATGTTGCTATGGAGCCCGTAAGGATTCCAGTGATCCCATCGATTCGCTATGGAAACCAGCAGCTGGATTTGGAGGATGCACGCTGCATCCGAAACCCACGCCCGGGTGGCAGGCAGCTGGCGAAGGGCTCTTGGAGCTGGGCTTATAAGGCTTGTCAGATTGAAATTGCAGATCTTGGCTCCCTGTGAGCTGAGCACAGAGACCTGAAGGAGCATCCTGTGGAGGGAAAATTAATTAATCCACCAAATCGAAATCCCCATTGTAAAATATTCTTTTCCACCTGGGTATATTGACAGTTGGAGTCTGCGGGGTCTGTGAGCAGCCTGAGGATGATGACCAGCAAGAAACTGGGGAGTAAAATGAGGGAAGAAAAACCCAGTAGTGTTTTCTTGATAATATTTAGTGGAGATGCTGCATGGGAGCTGAGAAATAAAACAAGCAAATATAGGTACCATGGGAGGGAAGGGAGAAGTGAGCACTTTTCTAATCCCTGAATTTGACAGCCAGTTTATGTGAAATAAGCTCTGAAGGCTTCTGCCTTCCCCAAGGTATTTTCTTTCTAAATAGATCTATAGATACACTAATTAGCCAAAGGAGAAGCACAGGAGTTAAACCCTAATCATGTAAATGTGTTGTTCCAATTAATTAATGCACGTGGCACTTGTGCTCTAGTGATAGGCACCCTAAGGAAAGACAGACACAAACGAGAATAATCACATTTAACAGTCTACTCCCATTTATTCCTGCAAACATTAATGGTGTCAAACCTTCCTATAATCTTTCTCCGTAATTCATTGTTGCTTGGCAGTGCCGTGTTATAAATTAGCTGGAATCACAGGCTGGAAATGATAGTTTTGCAAAAAAAAAAAAAAAAAAAANNNNAAAAAGTTTTTACTTGATGACTCGGTGAGGGGATGTAAACAAGGGAGAAGTGAGGAACTATTTTCTGGGTTGGCTGGTTTGGGAATCTCTGTGTCTGGGATGGTGCTGGGACCAGCACCCTGTGGATGGGTGCAGGCTGGGGCTGGGTGTTTACTGTATGGGTGTTGATGGGGCTTTGCCAGGCTACGTGCTCAGCTGTGCAGGAGGATTGCTAAAGCAAGCGGAGAGACTAAGAAGAAGAAAACAAGTCCCCAAAGAGTATATTTTCAGCCATTAAAAAAATTCTTCCCTTAATAAGGACCTTATCGATCTTCTTAAAACAGCTGCCCAAGCCATGGTCCCAGCCTCATGCGACTACCGTAAAAGATGGACCCAATTTCTACTGCTTTTTACCAAACGTTAGCATTTCAGCTCAGACAGTCACCGTGAAGGATAATAAACAGGACATGTTTATATAAACCTTAGGGGACTGTAATGTCCTTTCCATGCCATTTCTGAGAACTGGAAGTACCGCGTCAGAATTAAAAGCCACTTTGTTAAGGAAAAGGCACAAAAGGAGCGTGGAGCAAGGCAGGTGAGGCTGTTCGTGGTGTGGTGAGGCGTGGATGAGCCCTGCAGAGCAGCCAGCATGGAAAGGGGCTCACAGGCAAGTTCTGGCTCCTTGGAGCAAGCTGGGTTTTCTATTGGCAAGATAAAAATATCCACAAGTGGTACAATGGAGGCATCTGTGGAGCCAGCAGTTACCTCTTGGAGTGGGCGAAGGCTGCTTTTATTAAAAGGGAGGGCATGGTTGGGTTTGTGTGAGGTCTCTTTGGAGAGGTGGGATGTTTGCAGAGGTTGTTCTTATGGGGGTTTTTAGAGGTCTTTACTGACCAGCAGCAAACATGCCTTTATTGCAGCCCGTCTTGTTGGGATTTGGAGCTCCGTGGTGAGGGATGATGGTCAGGGTGGAGGATGCACACGTTGCGTAGAGATGCAGGAGCAAAGCCCCTGAGGTGATGGTGGGACCTGCAGTGCTCGTGGTCCACAAAATCCTTTGTGCTTGTCCTGACAGTATCAGCATCCTCCGCCATGAAAGACCCCCAGACTGATGATACTTCTCCAGCATAAATGCAATTATTTGAAAGAATTGAAGAAATAGAGAAGAGGCAGGAGTCAAGTAAATAGCACAAGCCAGCGTGTGTCACAGCTGTGAAAGTGGGATTTTTCTATCACATGTAGCTGGTGGACAGGGCTGAGAGCTCCTGAGGACCCTGGGGCAGTGGTAGCCCAGGGAAGCTGAGGTTCATGGCTTCTGGGGTACGTCTGCTTTTGGCTGCTGTGTACCTGACTGCAAGGTACTGCACAGCTCAAGAACTGGCAAATAGAGCTGTTAAATACCATTTTTAGAAAACTTCAGAAACACACTGCTAAGGGTCTAGGGGCAGTGCTGGGGGCAAACACACTTGGAGCTCTTTGGCCTCACGGGCCAAATCCACCCATTTGATTTTTTTTTGAACCCATTTGCCTTTCCTTTCCTTTCCTTTCCTGGGGCACTTGCATCGTGGCTTCCTCGAGGGCTTTCTCCTTCTCCTAGAAATCAGGCAAACAAAGCTCTTCACAAATCAGTCAGGGTTTCACAGCATTTCTCAGGCTGATGAAGAGGAAGGGTTTGCAATAACAAATTGTGAGCTGTGCCCTGGCCCTGCAGCATCGCAGTGTAAACCCCAGCCACAGCCCGTGTTGGCTGAGCCGTTGCAGCTGCCTTGCCATCGACACCCGTGGTGATGCTCAATGCAATTAGAAGTTGATTTTCTCAATTCATTGGGGTGGGCTGGGGTAGGGGGATAAAATCTGAGTTTTCTGTGACTTTTTTTCCCTCTGGTTGCTATGGTAACTGTTTTGTCAGGCCATTGATTTGGGTGTTTGAGTGAGGGAAGGTTTAATTTTGCTTCAGCGAATTAGCCCGTTCCTTTGACTGTGACTTCCTCCGGTGGAAAATTCCTGCTGTAGCTTCCTATCGCTTTGGAGAACATCCTTGTTAAAGATTGCATCTCCCTGATTTCCACTCAGAGCATGAAACCTTTCATTTGTCCATTAACTGGACTGACTCCGATTCATTCCTTGCTTTTGAAGACCCATCTCCAAGCTTGTGCCCTGATGATTATTTAAAACCACAGTCAGCTCTGAGCCCTTAGTGATAAGACACTTAAGACCTATTGAAAGTAAGTGGATTGCACGGGAGTCTGCTCTGAAGTCCAAGGCCATCAGTGAAAAACCATGTCAGCAGGAATGAGCTGCTTTACCCAAACTAAACCAAAGTTGTCTCTGCCCAGTGTGGGGGTGATGGTTAACCTCACCAGCAGCATAGAACTGCAAAGGGCTGGTAGTTGCAATTACTTTGCAGCCCTTCCTAAATTGATCAAGAACTGTAACAAAATAGTGCTGGTTATTTTTTTTTTTTCTTGCTGGTGTTTCCTCCTTTCAGACGTTTTTTGGAGCTTAATTGCTCTGAAGCTTAGAAAGTTAGTGTTAGCCCCCTGCTGAAATGTATTCACAGCCAGTTTATTGCCATTTGTTTAACTGAACTGTAGTAGGGCAGTTCCACAGGGGACAGGAAGAAATTGCCTCTTTCCGAACAGCTTGAGAAGGAATCTGAAAACCTAATATTAGATGCTGAGAAGACAGGATTTAACTCCTTGGTCTCTCCCTTACATACCCCATGAGGAGCCCTCCTCACTGCAATCCCTCGCAGCCATGGTATTTCCCAGCCACCTGCCCACTTCTCCGTCTTTATCCAAGAGAAGTGTTCAGAGGAAAAGGTGCTGAAGGTATGAACCCAGCAAGAGGAGAAGGGCATTTTTATACACTGGGCAGCAAAGCTGAAAGTCAGGAATTCTGTTCACCCCCAGGACTGAAATCCCAGCAACCCCTCCGCCTCAGCTCTGGAGCACTATCGTAATTCATTAGAGACTCTTGCCTGCTTGAGAGTTTGCATTTTCTTTCCCGGTTTACAATTCCCTTGAGTGACTTAGGAACTTCCTAATTCTCTCCCAGCAAAATTTTCCTAGAATCCTCAGCGCAGACAAAAAAATTGGAGGTTTTGGTCTGTTTTGTCCCCCCCACCTGTACCAAAAGCCCCAAGAACCGTTTCTCCTGCTTCCCGAGCGGCCGCACACCTAATTTACGCCCAGTTTCCGGCTGGAAAAAGCTGAAGCAGTAAAGCAAGGAGCCCCTTGCCATCAGCAGCGTTTCGCAGGGGTTCCCCCCCC